>BQKZ01005691.1:26731-42514 GCA_036244855.1 Temnopleurus reevesii | reverse complement strand
AAAAAAAATAGAAGAGTTTCATCAGAACGGTGAAGATAATCAAAGACGGATGGGGTTCTGATATCAAATCCAAAATTGGTGTTGCAAGTCTCACTGCAGGTAAATCCAATTCTCGGTTATGAGACTTTTATCATTCAATAATCACTAACAAATTCGTGTTTACTTGTCATCATATCTTTATCATATAAAGAAACCTTGACGTTGTTATGGTTCCAATATTGATCTTGATCTTGACTGATAATATGATCTTTTAAACGAATAATTTCAAAGGTCGACGAGATGATACGATTGCTGTATCACCCAAAACAATGCATAAAATAGTATAGGATCGTGGTAAGGGGTAATTAAATCAATACCTTTGGGGGTTAAAAATTATCTATGCTCTTATGATATATAAAACAAAATCAAAAGAAATCTTTTAATATTTTTTTTTTCATGCGACAGGAAAATATGAGAATGGTACTTACAGAACAAGATTGTTATCACACAAAATAATGACAAGGTTGCAATTAATCCAAACAAAGCAAGCATGAAATAACAGGATATCGTGGCAATGGGTGACAAAATCAATTATGCATTTTATATTTTCTAACTATCTAAGAAACTAAAATTGAATCAGAATACCGTAGATGCACTGAAAATGGCATGGTTTTTTTAAACACTTATAATTGTATAAATCATATATATTCTTTCAAATCACAGTACACACAGAGATATTAGGGAAGAAATTTGTGCCATCACACAGACCGAATCACATTGGGTTGAAAGTTGTACCCCAGCATAGGAAAATATTTAACTTTTGGGGTACAACTTCGATCTTGTAGGGGTACAACTTTAATTGAACCCTATAGTATATCAATTGTACCCTAATTTTCTTTCTGTATGAATTTTCATATAACTTAAATCGCATATGTTAATCACAAAAAGATGAAACCAAAAATATACGGTCTTTATCAAGAAAGTTGGGCAATAAAATGCTAGTCTACACATCAAAACCAGCATTGACAAGGGCTGGAAAAGTGCAGAACAGCATTCAGGAAGGAGTTCAAACTTCATGTATATAGATTCCAATTGTGTCATAATTATGTTCTATCCCGGTATTTTAAAATCAATTTATTTAATTCTGTTTAGATCTATATATATAATATACCAAGCCGCTTCCCAGTGCTGTTCTAACACTTTTCTGATCTTGCCCAATATGATAAACATCGAGACGATGATGAACACTACATTGGTCTTTATATGATATACACTTTTAGAATATAATAATAACTAAATTATTTCAGATTTTTACTGTACAGCTATCATTCATTTTGTATTATATAATTATATGGGTTACACTTTTTAGAGGTTGTATTTTACGGATTCAATTATTTCGAAAGATAGATACACGAGTTCTTCTTTTATCAGAATTACATTTTTCTTGTACGGCAAATGCTTCAATCCAACCGGAATACAATGCACATTTATAAACACGAGTGTAAGTATAAAACATTTCAATATTAAAGCACGAGACATGAGTATATATATGATTTTACGTACCGACTATATTGAGGTCATAGTATGAAGCGAGTGCTTGGCAACGTGAAGCGTGAATTCATGGACTCTCCAACATTTCAAACCGTAGAAGCATAATATCTCCTTGTCATTTCTTATACAGTTTCATATATTGCTGACAGATCGTGTACTAGTTGCCTTGTATCCACATTCGCGCCGACTGTTCCCATAACAATAGCACATTCATTTTCAAGCAGACGTATTTGAGCAAAACACACTACTGTATAAAATCAGACAGTCACAATACGATCCGTAGACTTCAACAATGGGCCTGAATGGGTTCGCTCGAAAAATTACACAGACCGCGAGCGAGTAAATATAAAATCGGCTCTTCAAGCCCTATGTAAAGAAACAATGGTTACGGGGGTCGTAAACGAAGATTGGTATAGAGTGAGTTGCTATTAGAGTTCTAGATACACCATACAAAATCGATATAGTTTGGTGCGGGTAAAGTAATGCTTGCCGAATAGGTACAGAGTCATTGATTTGCTTGCATTTATTGATTATATTGAAAGCTGTTGCTGTCCCTTTTTAAGTGTTTCGAAAAGATTCAAGGACGATTAAAAATATATACGTTTCATGAATAGATTATACCAGGGAGTTGGGATTTTAACTCGCAACTCCCTGATTATACGTCAGGGTAGCTTTGATCATTACTGATTGTATAATAGTTTCTTTTCCTCCATTCTTTCTTTTTTCTTCTTCTTCTTCGTCTTCTTCCTGTTACTTTTTTTTTTTTATTTTTTTTTTTTACTAAAGTACTAATATGATTCAATGCTGTATATTGATGTTCTTAATCTAAATCATAATCCTTTCTCAGCCTATTTTTATATTTGTTTGAGTGTTCTAAGAAAATAAGAATTTCGATAAAGGCATCATAAAATCGAAATAAGACTGTGCCCTTGTGAATAATGTACAATTACTAAGCCGGTTTTTAGTTTTTTGTTATCTTTTTGATCTATTGAACCCTCCGAAATATTATCAAATTAATATAAAATTTCAAGGTAACTCAAACTTGGAGTGGAGCTATGCATCTTTGTAAAAACTTTATAAATCTCGGGCACAGAACTCGGAAAATATACTGCTCCGAGTTTGATATTGCCTCTGCGCGCGCAAAGGTTCTCCTCTAAGCAGAATAAAATTGTGAATTTTAAATTATCGATTTGGACAGCTGTAATGTAGATTTTAAGTTTCAAGGCTGGAGGTATAACTTAGCTTGTAAATGATGGTGAACTATCGTGAAATATTAAAAGCAAAAAAATTATGCAACCTCAGCAGGATGACATAGACTATTGTTTCTGTTTCATATTCCCCCTGTAGGTAGACGGAGCTCATAATACTTTATTATAAGTTTAACTTTGCATGATATTTACTTACAATAACAATTATTTGCGATAAAAACCATCATATTCAGTGCAACGAACTTGCCTGGTTAGAAGGGGCACACCAAGGAGGAAAAATTTGGACAAAAAATTCTTCTTACAATTTGTATGACTTCGGGGTCTACCCCATCGCCTTAACCTCTTCCCCCAAATAATAAAGAAATAGAATAAAATTGAAAAATAATATTAATGATGAAAAAGCGGAAAGGAAAAGGACGAAAAGGGAGTTGTTGATTTGAAACTTTTATTTCTAAAATATCACTATATGCCAGGAAGTTGCGTCCAACAATACTTTTTTTTTTCTGTGGATGACACCTTATAATCTAATACATATAATAATCTAATAATCTAATACTTTACCATATAATACGGGGGTGCCCCCTCCTCCATCGTCTGGCAAAACAAAATAGAGAGATGAGATTTAAAAAAAAGAGAGAGAGAGAGAGAGAGAAAAGGAGTGTGCGAATTAAAAAGAATATGTCAGGAAATGACAAAAGACAAATTCTTTTGAATAACATTTAAAAAAATAGTTTTATTCACGAGTTGATGAGACCTCAAATATCCGCGCCTTTGGGGTCTCATGACTCTGCTTTGGCCCCACACCAATTTTTCTTTTTAAACATGCTGCTTGTCTTTCAAAAAAAAATGAATACATAATAACTGTAGTGTAATTAAGGCGGGTTTAGACCACAGGAATATTCATATCTAATTAGACATGAAATTCCAAATTTTAGGGAACATCATTGGTTCTTCCCCTCAATTTTCTGCCAGCACTTACCATTGTTGGCCTAAGTATTAGATTATGAGTTGTAAAATACATCCACGGAAACTTAACCCTTTGACTACTGGAACCGGGTAGTCCCTAAACAAAGTTTATGAGTATTACAGAATTCGGTACTCAATGGGTTAAAACCTGTGATTTCTTTTGGGGGAAACCCCCATCTAAAATGGCATTCAATGGAAAATGAAATAAATAGATAAATAAACAAAATTTACCTTATGATCGAACTTCGGACCATTTGGAGAAAGGTTTCACAATACCTTTAGAGATTATTTTTCCCGTTTTGTTTCCACTGTTTAATATCTCCTTAATGGGGTCCAGCCCCTAACATGCCTAAATTAGGTTTGATAATTAGGTAAAAAAAATTGTGAGCTAATTGGAAAAGTGTGAATGGATACCCCCTCCCACACCCTCCCCTTTAGGTTGCTGTGCTCCCTCACTTTATATCCTCCAGTCAAATGCTAGTGGGCTTTTCAGAGTATCCCTGACCCCCCCCCCCCCCCCCCCCCCCCCCCCCCCCGGGGGGGGGGGGGGGGGGGGGGGGTCGACCCCCCCCCCCCCCCCCCCCCCCCCCCCCCCCGCGNACTCTTGAACAAGAATTTGCATGCAGCAGAAATCTGAAAATCTACGACTACGTCGACACTTTGACGATATTTCGACGAAATGGCCGCTTGTACTGAAGTTCTGAAAGTGAATCGAGATCTCCTTGATAGTCAGTTTGAGGGATATAAATTATCACTCGATCCCTTACCTACTTACAGTATTTTAATCAAATCTGGTAAGTGTACTCAAGCTAGTATAGTCCCATGTATAGACTTTTGTGATGATTGTTTAGAGTTTCTTTCTGGTCAGAACTTCAGAAGAGTTTTTGTTAGTGTGTGTAAAGTCAATTCTGAACAACCGAATTAGAAATATTTGCCTTGTCCGAGCTATTTAATTTTCCATCTACTCACAGTAGTTTTAAAAATATTTAGCGGGAGGAGAAAATGTGATCAGTGAGAAATGCTTAGGATTACTCCCACTGGCACTGACTTTGACAATTTAAAACAATAGACCTTCTTTAGATGTCACTTCACATAGGATGAATAGAGGTAGAAGCATAAATGATTAAAGATGTCATGGTACTAATTTTCATAAATTAAATCAGGTAGAAATGCTTGTGTTGTTTTTTAAATCCAATTAATATACAATTATCAATTTTCCACAAGATCTTCTGTTCATATATTTGTTTTCTTTTTACTTTCGCCCTAAATGAAGGTATTGATGAAGTGAAGTTGAGAGATGAGGAGTATACATTGCAGCACATGCAAGCCTTTGGCCTGACTAACTATCTGAAAGGTGACTTATGGAACCCAAACTGTGTCTTCTATGTAGATACACAGTGGAGAGTACTACAACAGAGAGTTGTTCTGGTAAATATTCCCTCTTTCTCCTCTCCATCTTCCTCTTCCGTTCTCTTCCTTGTGGCCATGTTCAATTACTCTTCTCTCCAACTTTATCTTTCTTTACTTCTGTTCCTACATCTTGAAGCGACCCTCCTCTTCTTTATACATGTAACCCCTCTTTTTCTTTTTGTTCCTCTACTCATCCTTTTTCCCACTTGCCCTTCTACTTGAGTTCATCCTCATTCCTCTTCCTGTGACTCCTCCTCCTTATGTTCCATTCTCACTGTTTTTCTCTCATCTGCTATTCCCCTCCCCTCCTCTCCTCTTCCACTCCTGCACTTGCTTTCTTAAGAATCTGTCCCTTATCCCCATGTTCTCCTATTCTGTTTTCCTATTTCTTCTCTTCCTCTTCCTCATATCTTTCCTCACTCTTCCTACCTCTCATTGCCCCTTCTTACTCCTTTTATGTAAGCTCCCATAGGTGGGCTCTTTTTTTTGTTTAACCAATTGTGTCTTAGACTGTATTTCTGAAATTCAAGATGTAAATGACAACGTTGAATAGGCCATTACATCAAATGACATCTCCCTGTTTCCAAGTATTATGAAAGTTTTCAATACAGTGAAACTTCTTTATAACAAGGTCCTTGGGACCATGAAAATTACCTTGTTATATCAGGTTCCTCACTATATCAGGGTAAAAAAAACAGAACTATAAAGAGCTGGTACCAATAGAATTACCTTGTTATAACGGGTATCTCGCTATATCCAACCTCTTTATAATGAGGTTCCACTGTATTATACCGCCTCACAAGATACGCACTGGTGCCATTTTACCTGCTAAGCATTGCACATTGACTGACCAGTTTGTGTTGCTTTTTTTATAACAAGGCAATGTGAGCATTAAATATGGTAGAAGTAAATACCTAACCTGACAGCCTAACTTGGCACTTTATCTGTATGCTATCGTTTAGGAGTCACAGCTGACCGATCCATCAGTTGTTTTCACCATACCAGATGGAGCTACAAGGAGAGGAGGATCCAGACATAGTGTGTCCTTTGACTTCCCATCTCGTCAGCTGTGTGTTCTCTCAGATGGAGCAGGGCTTCTCTATGTACTACACACTGGTGTCAGAGATCAGTTTGAACCCTCACAATGGAAGGTAATTCTTGTATTGCTTTTTGCTTATTCAATTTATGTTATTGGAGCCCTGAAGATAAAGAATAATATTTGTTGGATCATTGTTTACTTATGTCATTTCGAATGTGAAAATTGGGCGTAATTGTGATGGTACAAATAACGAAAGGGGAAATGATTTGGGTGAAAGAAGGGATAGACAAATGTATCTCTATTCTAGTTCTTGGCAACATATGACCAATCCAGTAAGTGAATGGTCCTACATGTATGATTTCTGTGAAATGCTGCAACATGAACTTGATTTAAAAACACAACTGGGAAATTCAGTAGCACAATAATATGCATATATTACAACGTTCTTAATGAATTACTTACATTTATAGAAATACACATCTATATAATAAAACGATAGCCATTATCTAGATGAAGTAGATACAATTCTATTTATAAAATTATGAATAATTTTAGTGATTCATGTATTTATTAGCCCATAGTCTAGATGAATGGATCTTTATGTTTTTTTGAAATTATCAATCCCTATTTTTACGTCTTGCAAAAGATTTGTTATGTTAAAAAGAATTCAATAGCGCGTCACAAGATGAAATATGTGAACTCATATGTGTCATATCTTCCCTAGCTTTCTGGATTTGTAAAGTGTAATCAATGCCAAAACACAACGAGACTGTGACTTTCCTTTGCATGTTTCTCCTATTTAGGTGATATTCCGTGGAGAGGTTTGCCAGGGTTCTCCAGCCATCTTACATCATGCTGTATTCAGAGAAGATGAAGCTGAGATGAGGATAGACTGTGTTTTGCTTCATGTCGAGAGAGCAAACCAAGACAATGAGAATGATGATGCTTCAGGGAGCAACAAGAGTGAATATGAAACCTGTATGGAATGGATCACATTGAAAAAGAAAACAGGTGAATTTTCTTTTCAATCCATTCACAGCCATTTTTTGTAATGTTCATATGTTTTATCAGGTATAACTAAATGTTGTAAGTTCTTGGTCAAATGCCTTTTCTAAAGAGTGATAATGGTTGTAAGCAGTATACATTTGCCGTGATCTAGTGGTTACATCCTTGGACTTTAATCACGGGGTCCCAGGTTCAATTCCTGTCGTCACTTGTTTCCTTTGGCAAGAAATTTATCCACATTAGCCCAGGTGCTATTTGGGTACCAGTAGAAAACAACCATCTTGTGGTTGGTTTAGCAGTGTGCGCCTAACAGGTGACTTGCTATGAATCCAATGACCAGATAATAAAGTGAAGCGCTTTGGTCAGTTTCCAATAGGAAATGGGAAAGCGCAATATAAATAATGCATATTATAAAATGAGTAGAACATATCTTATGTCTATTATATCTACAGTTCCAGACATGACTACCACTACATTTTTTTGAAAGATTATGAATAATTGATGTTTTTTTAGATGTCTTATATGTTTTCTTATCATGCTCTGACTTCATGTTTTTTATGAATATGAATTATGTAATAAGTACTCATATAGGAGTTAAAACAGAGGTAATGATACCGTATAAAATCATTAAAATGAGATTTTCAATTTTCTATGACTTTTTAGATGACACTGAGTTTGAAGTGGAGAATAGGAGAGAGCTCCAGGGCAAGACTGCTCCCGTGTACTGTGGGCTAGAGGAGGGAGGCCAAGGATTATTTGTAGCAAGTGAAACAGACTTTGGGATCATCTCAGATTCTCTCTATCCTGTCAAAGAGGACAAAGATGAGGATGATGGTGCAGACAAACAGGAAGAGGGTAATAAATTGTCGCCTCTGGCATAGAAATTATATAATAATCCATTGAAATTGTTTCGTTTTCAGCCTAGCTTGTAATGCCTATAAGCCAATACTGTATGGGGAATTCATATTCTGCGTTGAGATTTTGAATCTTGAACCATGGACATTCTTTTATAGGACAGTGATGTTATAGGCCAGTGCAAGTCCTGTACCATCTTCTTTGCTTTGCTTACAAACTATCATATTACACTCCTTCCATTCTTTTGGGTGATGGGTTTGTTGAAGTAAGCATTCTGTTTAATGTGGGTCAGCCAGTCAGTTATGTTGTACTTTTATTCTTATTTTACATTATTTGGCCCCTTCAGTCTTCCTAAAGATTATTTGAAGGCTCTAAATTTGCAATAAACTTGATGACAATGATCAAAATTTAATGTACTATTTCCAACAAAATTTAAGTAGAGCAACTGTCACACAAATGAAAATATATGAAGTTCAATCATTCTTAGATATTGATGGACTCCATTCTTTAGTTCCCGCCTATTTCCCAAATTTATTTGTACACATTGGTAAATGAATTTTCAGGTGAGATTTATATAAATTCTGATGTCTATTTCAGAAGCTCCGTTACCACTGTTCACATGGACTCAGACGGGTGAGGATGTGACCCTGACTTTCATCGTCCCGGAAACCGTTTCTAAACCTGACATTCATATGGTGATGGAGGCTGATAGAATAGATGTCAGCATCAAGAATGGCCAAGAACTCCTGTCAGGCGCCCTCTATCGACTGGTGGATATTTCCTGTTGTACGTGGACATTGGAGAAGCGCAAGTAAGTTGTGTCTTTGCTCAGACAGGCATGATGTTTGTTATGTTGATGACAGTTGTTTATATGATGTTTGATAGATTGAAGAAGACATTTTGAGGGACAGACATTTGGTATGTCATAAAGTGCCCTTTAATAAGCATGGTTTTAAAAGTGCTCCTTAGCAGATCATGTATAATATATGTTCTTGTATAGATGAAAACTTTTTGAGGAATGCAATTATTGTGGAATCATTTTCACTTTGTGAATTAGATTATACTTTAAATAGTTCACATATTCTAAACCTGCACAAGACATACTTGACTGAATAAACCCAAAATACAGTGCAACCTTTGTGTAAGTAAGTTAGATATCACGAGGTTCTTGTCTGTTCAAGCTCTTTAAATTCTATTGATTCTTTACTCTGAAAAAAAAAAACAAGCTTTGAGATTAAAAAAAAGGAACTCTTTTATGATGTTTCACTGAAATAATCCAGTGTGTGCAATGCTAGATCAGATCAGACAATATATTTTTCCCATTCTTTGTTTTCAGACTGGAAGTGATGCTATCCAAAGAAGATGAAGGGTTCATGTGGACTGAGGTGGTTGTTGGTAACACTAGAGGGCAGTATGTAGCTGATCCAGATCAGGCAAGACAGATCCATGAGCGATTAGAGCATCTTACCTCAGAAGTACTGGTATGTTCAAGTCACTGAAAATGTTGACATTTATGGGGCGGGGTAACTAATAATCTGTTGATCTGTTGATGCCATTCGGTGGGACAGTACTATTAAGATTGCTGCTGGCAAAAGCACAAAATTCCTGGTCCCATCTCTTTGTAGTCTTTTGTATTTTGTCCTTGGTTTAATAAAGTTTCAATATAAAGAAGTAAGTTCCTTGGTTCCAAGGACCATGTTATAGCTAAATTCCAATGTACCATGTTGAAGGCGTGCATTGTGGTAGCGGAAAGTTGTGTGCGAAAATGATTCTTCAGGTGGAATTCGTAAAGCTCTTCCCTCTATAGACTCCTGGATCATGTTCTTGGGTGCCATGTAGACAAAGCCAGGGATAGAAATATGTAACAAGATTCCTGATAGAAGAAGTTAGTTTCCATGGTCCCTCCACATTAAGAGGGGTTTTTTCTGATGGGGATAGGAGTGTAAAAAAAGATGAAATTTAATTGAAAACAAATACTAATGTTCAGTCCATGGCGAAGTATGTACCATAGAGATACAATTGATTTTTGATTACCTGTAATTGTACAGTCTTTCTTTAATGGTACAGGACCTACTATATACGCCTTTATGGCATGTTATTGTACTGGATTTCCAACGTACTGCTCCAATTGTTTATCACCAGTAACCGCAAGTTATACATCAAGGGGTCAGTGACAAAAAGCTGTAACTCCAAGTTGGCTGGTTGAGAAAAATGTATTCAAAGATTTTGGTCCACATTGCTCAGCATATTGAAATAAATTTAAATTTGCTCCTGTGTAATAAGAAACATGGGACGCTATAGTGTGTATTATTTCTGACCATATTGACACCAATACCTCATTTCTACCCAATATAGAATTACATCTTCGTGTTATTAGACCCTCAACGTATATCAAACCTCATATTCATCTCTTTGTTTTCTTCACAGGATGCTGATCCTAGCGGTAACATTGGAGGTAGACCAGGCATAAGTCCCCAAGACTTGGAGGAATGTGATATGAACGTTGAGAACCAAGTGTGTATCTACAGAATAGATGGCCAGAAACACACAATCTCAAACAAGGTAAGTTATCAAATTTTGTCCCTTTGTCATGGATGTAAAAAGGAATTTACAGTTGAAAGCAATGGCTAGTCACACCTATTATTTTAATCTGTCTAAATTTTCTTTCACTATTCCCTAAGCTTCTGTACCCGAAATCAACCTTGAAACAGACTTCTTACATTCAGCAGTACATGTTTTCATGACTTATCTCAATTTTTGTGTCTTTATTTGTATTTTTGAAATATGTTCTACCATACCAAAGTATAATCAGACTCTGCAATCACTGCAACCCATCAGTGAACAAAGAGAGAGAAAAAAGAAGATCCTAAAATTTCATATCATTTTGGTGATATGATAAGTACCCTTCCTTCCCAAATGAGGGAAGACACATACTTGTGTGGTTTGTTATCGAGGTCAGAAGATTGCAAATTCGTAGTTTAAGTTCTTAAAAGAACAGGTAACTCTGTTGAAGTCAAATCTCTTGGGACCAAAAAAAAATCAACCTAGACAGGTTTGACCTAGGCAGAGTTGACTGTACATAATAAATCATTTAGAAGTTAACCAACTCAGACTTCATGGCTCTTCTGCCTTTTTTAAATCTTGCTCTACACCTTCTCATGTATTTGAGATTAGTGATAATATGAATTCTATTTGATTTTGTTATTTCCCCCTCTTGCAGGCTTGCCTCTCCAGCCATCAGCGATTATTCAAAGCACCTCTTGAACCGAACCAACCACCATGCATCTGTTTGCGCCATGATGTTGATGGCATCGTCTGGCAACCAACAATGACTTCAACTGATACTCCATCACCATGGCAACACGAGGCTACCTTCAATGCTCTAGGTTACGTCCAAGCATCCAAGAGAAACTGCAAATTTGCAAGTTGCTCTCCAGACATATCATACTGTGTGCTTTGTGACTGCTCCAAGCATGCATACATCTACAGACAACCATCTGATATACCAAGCCCCATCAGGAATCGTAAGAGTGGGCGTGTGATCGCACAGGTCGCTAAGCAACAGGTGATCAGTCTGGATGCTAATGATGACATTCTGGGACTGCAGGCAACCAATGAGAGACTCTTCTTTCTCACCACCAAGAAGTTGTATGTCATAAAGGTCAAACTGGATTGAGAGTTTAATAGGGATTAATTGCTGAGGTTTTAAACTGAACCTTGACCCTTACTACACCCAGAGGCACAGGGAAGCTCTATCCCTACATCACCTAAGGTCTAACAGGATTGATGATTTGGGTGTATGACATGGATAACAAAAGAACATTACCAAGGACCAAATAATTCCTTTACAGAGACTAACTGTAAGAGTTTTACGAGTCTATGCCCATGGCATATTAGAGGGTAACCCACACATGGAATAAATTTGCTCTCAATGAATGGAAGAATGAGATGAACAAAGTTCAAGCAAAATCTGACAATTCATTCAATTCTGCATGTCTGAATGGTATTTTGGATGAGCTCCTTCAATTAGCATCTAAGGCCATAAGAGATTTGACTTTGGCAAATCGACCTTTACAATGTATTCATTGAACACTTTATTTACAGTAAATTCTGCCGAAGTCAAACCTCTCCATGTCAGTGATAGGTCATGTGAATTAATGGTGTTTTTTTTTTGGTGGGGGGGGGGCCAAATGTGTGTCATTTACCTTCAACTTTCAATCAAATTTATGAGGTTGATAGAGATTAAATTGTTACATAATACTTCATGATGGAGAAAGATTCCATTTGAAAAAATGATCAATACAAGAAATACTCTTTTTCATTCTTTCATAGAAATATAATCTTTATTTACAATTAAACTTTGGAAGACAATCAACCAACAAAATCAAGTTTCCTTTTTTCATTACTGTTGCGTCAAAACTCAAGGTAAAAATTATATCAAGATCTGATATCAAGAAATGCATTGTCACTTTCTGAATGTCATCTCTTCAGAAATGATTTTTTGTTGGTCACTGCAGTGACAAAAGGTTTTATCATCTAACAATAATTAATTGCAGTGTAAAACTGTTACACAATTTTAGGTAAGATTATTGGTAACCAGATGATGAATAAGGAACAATGTCAACAAACGTTACTTTTGAGATGTACAGGAAACATTCTGGTATGCTTTTAGAATTATTTCTAGTTATTGCACTGTGTTCAATACATGCATTCAAAATTAAGATTAATGATCATGAACAAATCTGCTATCCTACTCTGAGAGCAGAAGGGACAAATGGTTTGGACAAAGTAAACAGCTTCCATTGAAGCATTCACACTATTAAGCAAGAGGCAAACAAAAGAAATATCCTCCCTCTTATCCTATGGATAAATGTAGCACCAATGTTGCATCTGTTCAGTGAATTAACAGAGGATTAACTTTCTATCAGTAATCATGAAGCTCTTGTAAAGGCTCGAGTGAAGTTGTTTACTTAGTCCACTTCTTTGTTCCTTACTGCTTACAGTGCTGGCAAATTATATTAAAAAAAATTAAATGCAATCCTACATGTTACGTTGCCCTTTCTTTAAAAAGGGAATAAAACTCCAACAATCTTTGTCAAAGTCTCCAATGAGTAAATGAGTTGATTTTGTACTTAGAATTTCCATAAGGAAAATTCTGATAAAATGTTGGTATTTACTTTACCATCCCATCAATGTTAATTCAATTAACTCGTAAATGAATATACTTTTCGCTACGGTGCTATACATTTTTCGTCATCTGTGCTTGGCTTTGTTCTTCTTTGACTTCTGGCTAGAATCCTGTAAGAAAAGAACAAAAGGAACATTTTAAAGACTTTAATTGACATTTAAAATGACTTTGTTTAATGGAAAGCATTTTCACTCCATGATACTAATAAACATTATTAAAGTTTTATTTCATTTAGACTAAAGTAAACAAATATCTGGGTTACACATTGTTTTTGTGACGATACGTCAAAATGTTGCCATGGAAATTGTTGTAAGGAAAGGTGTAGTATTAAAAGGATCCATTGAGTAAAAATGTAACTTTGTTGAGGCTAGCTCCATGTTATCTTTTCTGGTTTACCCTTTCTCAGCAAAAAAAATATACTTTTCACTGTATGCGCTATTTATCATAACTATTTAGAAATGAATCATGATTGATTTATCACCTCATTTGCATGATACAAAATGTATCAATATTACATACATAAATAGTTGCTTGTGATGAATAAAATCTATTTTCAAGAAAATGTGATTTGCAAAAAGTTATTCAATGACTCTAATAATTATACCCTGATCAATTGCTGATGTACAAGATTGCACCAATCCCCCATCAAAATAAATACAGTGAAACCTCTTTATAACGAGGTCCTTGGGACCATGACAATTACCTTGTTATATCAGGTTCCTCACTATGTCAGGGTAAAAAAATTAAAAAAAATTATAAAGAACTGGGACCAATAAAATGACCTTGTTATAACAGGTATCTCGCTATATCCGACCTCTTTATAACGAGGTTCCACTGTATCACTAAAACAAACCTTATTTTGTATGAACCCTGAGCTGTTAAGTATACTTCTTGCTGCATTGTTGATGTGCTTGAATCTATCAGGTCCTAATAAGATGCCTCCATACCATCGTGATACTACCACCATCACGTTCCTAGCATCAACAATCTTAGGAGCAAAGAGAACAACAAGATAGGAGAGTAATCATCAAGAAGTACACTACTCAAAAAAAGTTCAGGATGAATCCTAAATGTGCATACAAAGATTCAACAAAGCTTTTATATATCTAGAAATAAACCAAATGCAACTCTTTTGAAAGCCATCAATCACACTAATCAATTTCACTCATCAATGATTTCAGCTATTGAATGATATTTCTCGCCCCAGTACACATTTTGACAGGTATGACCATTTTGAAGCGGGAAATTAAAAAAGTGATATGTAACACTTCTTTTCAGTATTGTACTGTATATAAGAAATATGATTGAGGAAGGGGAAATGAAAAAAAGAAGTTTTACAATATCACTTACAGGCAGCGAATAAAGCCCCAATCGATTCATTATACTGGAACATCTGAATGATTAAAACCATTCTCGCCACCATCATTAACATCATTGAAATATTCACCATCATCATCATCATCATCATCATCATCATTACTTCTTCTCCCATCACAACCATCACATCATTACCATTACAATAACCACAATCATCACTGCCAGCAACATCAACATTACAACCAACGCCATCTATATGTATCATTACCCAAATGAACTCCTACCACCACAACCATCACCACCACTTCCATGTCCATGGTAGACAAAAATAATTACCTGTAGGGGATGAATGAGTCATTCACTGGTGGCCGTCTCTCCATCATCATCATCATTACCACCACCACCACTATTACCCTCACCACCATCATCACCACTATCATCATCATCATCATCATCATCATCACTACCATCACCACCACCATCATCATCACCATTACCATCATTATCATCACCACCACCATCAACTTCAAAATCACCATCATCATCCTCCTCATCATCATCATCATCATCATTACCACCACCATGATACTTTCCATAATACACAAAGAAATATTACCTGTAGGAGATGAAGAAGTCTTCCACCTGCGGCCGTCTCTCCATCATCATCACAATCCTGGATGAAACTATCATGATCCTCCTTGTATATCCTACCAAGTCAAGAATGTGCAAGAAAGGGTTCAAAGAGTTAGAAGTGAACAATTAATTGTTTTGATCATTATCAATACATAGTAGAATAGCAACAGATACATGCAGGTTTGACTGAAAAAAATTGATTTATAGAGACTGTGAGTCAACGATCAATTATTGCATGCTTTCTTCTTTGGATCAAAGTTAATACAAATCATTGTCACATTTAATTCATCTCCAAAAAACTGGATTCGCACGAAATAAGATATGATGTAAAAATTGATATTTCATCATTACTACGTTATATATTTACTAATAACTACAAAGACAAGTTTTCCAGTTGATTCTATTGGTGGAGCATGCATGGAAATGTATTTTTTAAAATGCTAAATTGAAATAAATCTTTTCTACCTGTATGCCATGATGTTGTGACTAGCGTGGGCTATCTTCTTATTTTCACAGAGCTTGTGAAACAAGTGTTTCACCTGGGAAAAAAAGAATATAAACAAAACAGTTCTTTAACCCTATTTTAACTGGGCTTTTTCAGACCAAGTTTATACTGGGGGGGGGGGGGGGGG
>BQKZ01005690.1:8273-33419 GCA_036244855.1 Temnopleurus reevesii | reverse complement strand
AAGTGTTTAGATCTAGGATGAGGGGGAAAGAGAGGATGATGAGAAGTAGGGGAAAGGGAGAAAAGACAGAAAATACGAAGAAAGGAAAAGTAGAAGAAGGAGAAAAGAAAGAAGAATTTAAATGGAACTGGGGTTTGGTTACTAAATATAATGCACCTGGGTTTATAATATGCTGGTTGGGTTTTAGAGAATAGAAACTGCAGGAGCGTTGATATTCTTACAAGAATAAATCGATGTCTGGGTGAAGTTTTGCTTTAATAATCAAGTATTCCATTTAAAACTTCCTCGGTCAAGAGCAGGGTCAAGAGAGCAATTCTGATTGCCCAGTTGGTGAAGGCTGTGCTTGAGTAGTAACACAAGCACTGATTGTGAAATAAATTGCAAGTGAATCGTTTATTGTACATGATTCTCAACAACGATGGCTGAGCTCGGTTCAGCCGACGATATTCGTCTGAAATTAAACACCATCTAACGAACTACATCACTAAAATTAAAGGTCAACACTGATACTGGCTGATTTTTGTTTCATCCCACGTTCAGTGTGTATTTGTGATTTAGTGTGAAATAAACACTGACACCAATCACAAACACCATAAGTGAAATCACACATTGCTTCATAGGGGCGACCCTTCGACCCTTATTTTATTATATTTTGTGTTTTACGGATATTTCATATCAATAGGCTACTGGTAAAATACCCATATTTTCCTTCATTATTTGAATATTTTCTTTTATGAACTCCTCTTGTTTTCAGGCATTTTGCAACCGGTAAACCACTTCAAAACCTCATCTCAAGCATGTACCCAAATATTTAGAGGAAACTCAATTTTATTGTTTGAATAAATAATCTCTGTTCTTCTCCTCTCTTTTTCCAGGCATTTTGCAACAGGCAAACCACTTCAGAACCTCATCTCAAGCATGTACCCAAAGATCGAGAGGAAACTGGGGGAATCTGAGGGGAAACCGATCGACCCCAGGGATCTCATAACTCTACTCATGTACAATGTTCTTTCCCAGATGTGCTTTGGACGCAAGTAGGTTAAAAAAATGACGTACATGCTTTTTTTTAATGCGTTGGTGAATTCCATTCAATGTGGGAGGGGTAATCAAATTGAGCAGGAGGGGCAAAGAAATAATTCTTTGTAATGACACTAGCATCCAATATAAACTTTCTTCCCTGTAATGCACCAGTCATATAGAAGCCCAGGAACTAACATGATTCAACACTATTATTTGTTCGGAGGCAGTTAACAGTTAACTGAATAAAGAGTTGTATTGAATCATGGTCTTTTTTCGGGCCTTGATGTGACTGGGGCTTAAAGGGGAATTTTTATGACACTGTATATTAACTTTTTCTGATTTATCTTTTCAATATGCATCCATATCCACCACTTTTTCATCCCATTTTATTTCATAGAGGTGAAAAATCAAGAAATGCCATTGATGTTTGGAACGCCCCTCAAAAACGGACTGCGGGTGGTCCGGTGGGTTGGGACATCGATCTGTCAATCATGGTGACGTCATATACAGACAATGCTGAGCGTGAACCGGTGTTTGCTTGTGTCACTATGTGTAGTTATGATATTGTTTGGCCCCAATTATGGCGGATTCTTCAGAAGTTGAGGAAAACAGTTAGTCAAGTCCTGACTCGGATTTCTAGGAGGATATTGAACAAGAAGGAGAAATATTAGAGGCACAATCTTACACGTTTGAGTACGTGGTTTTGATGCAGGACTGGATATGACGTCACAAACCCCGTCTGTCAATAGATGTGCCGTAGAGAGGGTATTTCTGGGAGGCGGGGCATAGCTCTCTGACCCAGATAAAAAATGTTGATGGAAATTATTGTTTAAATATACTAAGAGGCGTATTTTTTTGAGGAAAATGGAATCACTATGTAAAAACATATGTAATTTCATGATACAGGGCGTCATAAAAGTTCCCCTTTAATCCTGCAGATAAATGTAGAACAGTTGTTGCACCTTTTGCTGACTGACAGGCAAGCTAGTAGTTATTCCATAGATGCACCATAAAAAGAAAAAAAATAATTAGTGTATCTCTTAGAAATATGACAGAATGAATGAATTCTTATGACTGTTCAGTTTAATTGAAGTCTAAATTAGCAATCGTAGGGCTAATTGGTGAATTAGGTTGAAGTCTCTATGAGATTTGATCGCATTTCAAAATCATTTTTTATAGTTTTCAATTGGAGGACCCTGCTATCATTGAGTGGAAGACAGCTAACGAGGAGGCCAATGAAAAATTTGGACTTGGTCTAGCTGCGGATTTCTTCTCGTGGGCCAAGTACATCCCGACTTCCGGCCCCAAACTGATCAAAGATTTGACGGAAGTTCTCTTGAAGTTCATCATTGAGCAGGTGGAGCTTACCAGAGAGCACTATGATCCGGGTAAATTTTTAAAGCTCAAGTAAGGTTTTGTTAGAAGTTAATGCTATTGTCCCCAAATTTTGTCTTCAAATTTAAATAAAATGAAATATAGTATCATGAATATATTGACCAAAATATTGTGTAATGAATGAATTTTGGTAAAGATATAACCTAAAATGTGCAAAATATCTCAGTCTTGGGTACCCCGAGACTTAATCATTATTTTCTTTCTTGATAAAGGACACCTCCTCATGCATAGAAGTAGTTGAAAATCTAGAAATTTAATTTTTGTTTATACCTTATGATCATTCTTTTGTCAAATCTGGGAAATAATCTTTTGTATGCCTGGTAATAAACAAAATATTGTCGTTTTCAAGAGAGGACTCAAATTTTTTTTAAAGAATCAGTTTGTGAATTAGCATGCTATGGTCTCCAAGTGCATATAAGATATATATGTCATCCCGTAAAATGAATATCTGTTATTCTTTACCAAAACTATATATGGGCTTTATTATTTTCTTTGATTGTCAATGCGTGCCTTTTTTCATAAAGGGATTAGCTTTTGTGACACTGTATTCTGATATTTTTAAAAGTAGTTTTCCTGTGTGCACCCCTGTTTCCCATCATTTTTTTTTTTTTTTTTTCATAAAGTTTTTTTTTTTAAATCAAGCTGAAAAAAATGACCAATTCCCTGGATCTTGTTGATTTTTAGAAGCAAGTAAGCAAAAAAAGACAAACAATTTTTTTCCCCAGATAAAAGTAACAAGCATACTTTGTTAAGTACTAATATTATTACTTTGGCTTTAGCCCAAAGTACACCAGCGCACTTTGCATTTTAAGGAATAAGTATTCCTGCCAGGCCCACATTCACCTCGCCTGGGTTGAGTGCAGCACAATGTGGATGAATCTCTTCCTGAAGGAAATTAACTGGTGGGTTTCTTATCGCCGACCCTCTAGTTTAAAGGCAAGAGTCAGAACCACTTCACCATGAGAAACTATCTATTTTTCAGATAAAATGTCTACTAAAGAAGAAAATGGGTTTTTTATATGTAACAATTTTGATTTTACTTGATTCAATTCACCACAGAAAACATCAATGATTTCTGCAGTCTGCTGCGCAAGGCCCAAGAGGATGCGAAGAAGGAAGGAGAGAATGTTGACAAACTGACAGACATGCACATCTATCAGACTATTGCTGATATATTTGGAGGTATGAGTCAAATGATTTTCAAATATATATTGCCTTGAGACTCTTGTTAAATTGATGGGCAAGAGGTGCTGACCAAGTAGTCCATTTGGAGACACCAAAGCCCATTGCCTTTAGCGAGAAGGTCAAAATTAAGGCAAGGTATATTTGTAATATATTATGGGTAAAAAACTGTTTTAAACAAAATAAATACAATGCTCTCTTGTCACTTAAACCATTCTCCATACGTGAGGGCATTGCAAAGATTTTGTGGACAAATCTACCAAATCCTGGTCAGAAAACTAACCGAATATCTGAGTACTGGAAGCCGCCATCTTGAGGTGTGGTGCCTTATGAAATAGCTAATAATAATAATAATGAAGTAAAAAAGGAGCTTGAGCTTTCGATCCTAGCAGAATCTTAATCATAAGCGAAATGACAAGGAAATGAAGTGAACACACAAGGATATAGAAAAAGCTAAAACGAGGAGGTGGAGAGAAAGAAAGAACAGGATGTGAAGGGCAGCCAATCACAGAGCAAGGAGGGACGAATAAAGGAACTCCAATGCTTGAACAAAATGAACGTTTTTTATATAGCGCTTATCACTCGCACAGGGAAAGTCCCTAAGCGCTTAGAAAGAAGGATAAATAGACATATAGAAATACTAATATTTTCACCCTATACATGGATGATGGAATAAGTTAATAAGATAATATACTAGGAAAATGGTAGTTAATTTGGTAACATCAAACAGGTTTGTTGCAACAAATTCAAAAAGAAAAATAACATGTTTAAACTTAATCCACAGACGTTACAAAGCACATTGTAAACAGCAAATTAGTGAACAAAAAGATAGGTATGGCGCTCTCAGTTGCCAACTGCTGTAAAGCAGATGGGATCCCGAAGCAGATGACACTGCGAAGTCACACACACCGGCTAGCTGAATCATTGCCCATGTGGTGATGTCATCTTTCCACATATGACCTTTATAGAAGAAGAGTCTACCCAAAAATATTAATTTTTTTAACAGAAGCAGGAAAAAAATGGAGAGCAGAATAAAGAAAAAATGGAGAGCAGATAAAAAAGTTTGAAGAAAATCGGACAAGGAATCAAAAAGTTATGAATTATTAAAGATTTGAAAGGATTTTGTTGATATCATGGGTGCACAACTAACCAGAATTGTCATTAATGGTGCAAATTTCATCTTCTCTACAGAAAGATACAAAGTTTGTATGAATGTAAATATGCAAATATGGGATCTACATATCTATCGTGAAGATATCCTATGGTTATAATGTTGAGGAATTCATATTTTTGGAGTAAAAATAACATTTTATAACATTGATAAGAATATACTATATAGTTAGTTGTGCACCTGTGACTTCATTAGTTGCCAATTTGTCTAAATTTTTAAACACTCATAACTTTCTTATAAGTTGTCCGATTTTCCTCAAACTTCTTTTATTCTGTTCATCTGATTTTTCTGCTCCTGTTGAAGAAATATTATTTTAGGGTAGACTCTTCTTTTAAATGTTGTCATAAAACTATGTCATTTTTTTCACACAGTAATTTTCTGATGATAAACTCACAAACTAGATAAACTTACATTCTATCACATGAAAGTGTTTTAACCAATCTCTGATAGATTTTTAACCCATATAATAATGATAATTAATGTGGTTTTTTTTTGTTATATATTTAGCCGGAACTCAGACTACCATTGAAACCCTGTACTGGGCATTGGCTCTAATGACAACATACCCGGAAGTTCAGACCAAGCTCCAAGCCGAGATCGATGATGTCATTGGCCGTGATCGCGATCCCGACATCAACGACCGCGGTAAGCTACCGTACACGGAGGCCACTCTTTACGAGGTCATGCGGTACAGCAGTATTGCACCAGTCGCTCTCCCTCATGCTACGATGCGAGACACTGAATTTAGTAAGTGAAATCATTATTAGAGGGCGTTTAACCCACCAAAATATAGTTTGTATAACACTTTAGTATGTAAAATTAACCTAAAATAATCTTATTCGACGTTATATGGTGTACTAATTAATAGGCGAGGAGCAGAAAAATCAGATGAACAGAACTAAAAATTTCTATATAATCACTTCAGGACATGCAATTAACCTAAAGTGATTTTTTTCTAACATGGTAAGGTTTACTCTTAAATAAGCAAGGAGCAGAAAAATCAGATGAACAAAATAAAATTGGGAAAAATTGGACAACTGATTAAGAAAGTTATGAATGTTTAAACAATGTTATAGAATATTACCTGTTTCTCCAAAAATATGATCTCCGCAAAAATTTAACTCTATATATAGGATATTTTCATGATAAATATGTAGATCCCTAATATTTGCATGCTTACATGTACATTAATGCAAACTTTGTATCTTTATGTAGAAATGATGAATTTTCACAATAAAATCTTTAAAAAAATTATAGTAAGAAGTACACAATGACATAATTAAATTTGCAACATTTCTGATTAATTGAAATGATTTGCCCATTAATTGATATCATTTAAAATTCACAACTTATTTATTACTTGTCCGATTTTCTTTTTTCGTTCTGCTTACCAAATTTACTTTTTGGTGTGATAATAATAATCATAATACACATCATACTATATTCATGTATAGCACTTGATACAAAGTGTTTCTAAACACTCTGTACATTATTACATGGCTATAGCATGACTAAAATTTGGCACTCACTGCATTCAAGAAATTTATTTCTACCAATACCCATTCACATCACCTGGGTTGAGTGCAGCACAATGTGGATGAATTTCTTGCTAAAGAAAATTAGCATCATGGTTTGGATTCAAACCTACGACCCTCCGGTTGAAAGTCAAGAGTCAGAACCATGATGCCTTCACTCGTCTTTTAATGATTTAATTTGAAAATGATTGATGTTTCAGATGGGTATCTGATCCCAAAGGGAACCATGGTGATGCTCAATGTCTACTCGATGCACTTTGACCCCAAAGAGTGGAAGCAACCAGAGGAGTTCAAACCAGGTAAAGATTAAACCGATAGATTAGTTTCAGGAGAGATGGCGCTTCAGATATTTAACTACTTTGTGAGCTGCAGTAAAAGTATTACCAAAATGCAATTTTTCAATAGCAAGCTAGAGCATGTTCATAGTTTGTTTGAATAAAATTGATCAAGAAATGGGTTAAGTATCGTGAAATAAAAATGACGACGCCCTCATGCTCCCCAACACAACTTTCTTCATGTACAAACTGAATGCTTACATGCAGCTGACAATTCAAGCGGCCACTCGACCAATTTCACCCCGCTCGGCCCCCATGCAAATCATTTAGCGCACTGTAGGAGTATGGCTGATAGGCATTTTTGAAGTAAAATACACGAGAATATGTGAAAAAATCTTCTAATTTCGTATACAGCTCTTTTAACATCAATTTCTGCATCCCGACCATTATGAATCTATACCTTTAAAGGTGTTGTATAACATTGTTTTTGTTTAAATAACAAATTCTCAACTGCCAGATCCTTAAAGCTACCTGAATAGTTGATGATGTACATAACTAAGTTGTGAGAAATTTAGGCTTCAAAATTAACGTCTAGTGCTCCACAAAAGCTAAAATTATATATATGACCTTCATAGGCACATTGTGCAATAGTGAATCATTTGTGGTACACTATATATGTTACTCAGCTTTTAATGTCTAGATCGTGCCTCTCTAACTTCTTTTTTGCGTATTTTGTTGTTTTTTATCAATCTGAATATAATTACATAGACCAGACAAATATCAAAATCATAATGTGTGACAATGTGTTGAACTACAGAGTCTCCAACCTCAACCACACTTTGTTTAGGGAATATAATCATACTCCTGCAAAACATGGGGGTGTTGCTATTTTACTTAAAAAATTAGAACATGCATTTTCATTCGCGCACATTGTCTGCAGTTTCACATGATGTGTTTGAAACAATGGCTTTGATTGGAGCTTGCCATAATTCTACCAAAATCTTTAGTATTGAATAACTTCCATAGTACTTGAGCAATGAAGTTCAAATTTGGTACACATAATCCCCATATAGGTATAGTGATGATAAGCGAGAAAGCGAGCAATAATTCAGGAGCAACAAGTATAAAATTAGAAGATTCCCATCTTTTTTCCCGGACAAGCCCCCATATGTCCCATTACATTCTACTCAATATAAGATTGTATTCTAAGAGAAGATTTTTTTAACCTTTCCAATAGAACATTTCCTGAATGACGGCGGCACTATCCGTGACCACCCTCCTAGCTTCCTGCCCTTCGGAGCCGGACGTCGAGGATGCCTGGGTGAAGCAGTAGCCAAGGCCGACCTCTTTCTGATCTTCACCTGGTTCATGCAGAACTACACCTTCAAGAAAGTTCCAGGAAAGGAGACCAAAGACATCTTGAAGATGATCCCCCAGACGGCATCGGGACGCATTCTGCTGCCATACGAGATCATGGTTGCACGAAGGGTGTAGAATTATGACTTAAAGGGTATCTGAGGCCAAAAAAAAATAATTTGCTAGTTGGTAGTATACATAAAACAATTCCCCAAAACTGACTGGTTTCATCACTTTTCAGTCCTTGGCCCCACGACTTTGGAATAGGCTCTCCGCACCTCTCTGTAATATCAAATCACTCAACCTTTTCAAGAGACATCTCAAAACCCATCTTTAGTATTCCTAATGAAGCTTAGTGTAGGTCTTTCTAAGCAGCGCTTTGTATACTCTGGAAAAAGTGCTTAATAAATTCAAGAATTATTGTTATTATAATTCCATGACTTAAAAAGATGTCATGTCTGTGAAATATTGAATTCTTATAATTGTTTCATTCTCATGAATAATAAAAAGATGACTGGTGGGAGCACTAGTTCACACATCGAAACTATGGGACCTACACACAAGAGAACGCGTATGCTTAGCTAAATGGATTGCACGGAGCCTAATCGGGACTAACGAAGTCCAAGTCGATCCCGAACAAGCCCTTCATTTGCTTCTGAATCCTTTATTTGTAATCCATGACATGACGGATAAGGCTATTTCAGGCCAATTTTATGCCCTTAAGCAATATACAAATTATATTTTTTCACCTCAGATAACCTTTTGGATAATTCATTGCGCAATTGTCTGACCTATTTTGCAACCCTATGAAATCATATTCAAAGAATTGGAGTAGGATAGTGATGTTCAATAATTCCTTGCTCATATATTGCACCCCTTAACAAGATTTTGATCATAATTGTTAAAAGGGTAATTAGATAAAGAATTATTTTTTGCATAATCAACATTTAAATATCCTTTCCCTACAAAATCATGATGGAAATGATGAAATAGAATTGAGATGAAATAAAAATTTCTTCAAAGAATCCCAAAACAAATTATGATTACTTAGATTATGAAATATAAAGATGAAAGGTGATATAAAATGATTCCTTGTAGCTTTATACCATAAATTTTTTCGTCTTACAAAATTGAAATAAGAGATTACAAATTTTGTGTGCTAAGAAAGCTAGGTTGTTCATATGACTTGTATCCCAGTCGGTACATAAATCTTTCCTGATAAAAATTTGTTTAGATATTAGGTACCAGGCTACAAAATGCTGATTCAAATATAGATCCATAGACATTTGCTTAGTATTACTCCATCTTATGAAGTCCATCCTTTTTGTCAGCTACACTAAAAAAGTGATCTATGAAAAATATTTCTATTAGATGTACAGATCTTATTTCATCAATGCCTTTAACAATCTTTTTACATGAAAGAGAAATATGTAGAATAGTTGTAGATCACCTTTTGAATTTGTTTTTTTGTTGAAATGAAATATATTCATTCATTAAATTATTTTTCTATTGCTATTTGGAATGCTTCTGTCAGAATGATATGTCTTTCTTTTCCAATAAAATCGTATATATTTTCTGCAATTATAGTCGTAAAAGAAATGAAGAAATGAGGTAGCCTGATGTAGCGTTCAAGACTGTGGCTTCCTCATATGTTGATTTCATTTTTGCCTGTGCCACAATGAAGGAACCCTGTGGCCAATTGCATGAAATGTTCTTAGCTTTCCTGTTCTTGCTATTGAAGAGGTATTGACTTCTTGTGCAACCCTAGTGACTAGACGTATTAAAGTTTGTATCTTTGTTAACAGAATAGCACAAGAAGTCAAGAGGTCTTAGCTCAGACGATTTCATGCAATTGGTCCCTGTTTCTGTTTCATGAGAGGACTCTTTTACAATGATATAAAGCGAATGAGGATACATGCACAACCAATACGAAGGCAACTCTATTTTGAAGTAATTTCATTTTTCGGGGGTTGTTGAGTTTCAAAGAACTACCCAAAAAAATGAAATTACAAGATTGAAGCTGTGTCTGTCGGTACGTCAAATTGGTTTGTCCGCAGCGCTAAGTCTGCTTTCCTGGTCTAGTGGTCGGGATACCTGCATTCAAAGCCGGAGTCCCGGTTTGATTCTAGTTAGAGCAGACATTTTTTCAGACTTTGCCAAAAATTTCAAAAAAGCGAAGCATTATTTCAAGCTATGTCTGTCATTGTTCTTGAATTTCTTACGTTATATACATATTTGTATGAATTATGTCACTCTGGGATAATTTTGTATTTTTGATACATCAGAATATATATTAGATTTTGACAATTTTCATTGGACAGAAATGCCTATTTCTATTATGTATTTTTTATGTTAGGAATATTGGTCTAAAGTTGTGCTTTTATTTGTAAGTATCTGTACACCGTTGACAAGTTCAGTGGCCTGTAAAATAACAGAGATACAATTAATTTTGCAATTAATCGTATATCTTTAGTACACACTTAGCCATAGACTTACGATTAATATCTAACGTAAGTTTAATTGCATCTTTCATGTTACAGGCCCCAGATCAGATAAGAAAAAAATGTGGGTTATCTGCATCAACAAACAGCTGAACCACAAGTTTTTCCGGCATGAAAATACACTTTCGCCAATGAGAAAGTGTTAGATCCAGCTATTTACATGATGATTTATATTGTAATTTATATCCTTGCGTAATTCTTGTGTAAATGTTCACATATAACTTTAAAACAGGGTATTTTAGTCATTCAGCTGTTTAGTTTTATTAATACAGTATAAAGCCTATATACAGCATAGAGTACTATTGTACTTGGTTCCATACATTAAGTACTACATCATTTTTACGAGGGACCTACATAGCTTTGCTTCACGGGTCGCTCCATCTTCTTCCTACCTCTACAATTTTAATACTGCCTTACAATTGTATATTGTTCATTGTACAATGTTAGTAAATATTGATTAAGTATATATAAAGACATGAAAGTAAAAAACATGTAGTGACTAGACGTATCAAAGTTTGTGTTTATGTTAACAGAATAGTACAAGAAGTCAAGACGTCTTAGCAAGAAGAGGATAGCTCAGACCATTTCATGTAATTGGTCCCTGTTTCTGTTTTTTTAGAGGACTCTTTACAATGATAAAAAAGCGAATGAGGATACATGCACAACCAATACGAAGGCAACTCTATTTTGAAGTAACAAGATTGAAGATGTGTCTGTCGGTACATCAAATTGGTTTGTCCGCAGCGCTAAGTCTGCTTTCCTGGTCTAGTGGTCAGGATACCTGCATTCAAAGCCGGAGTCCCGGTTTGATTCTAGTTAGAGCAGACATTTTTTCAGACTTTGCCAAAAATTTCAAAAAAGCGAAGCATTATTTCAAGCTATGTCTGTCATTGTTCTTGAATTTCTTACGTTATATACATATTTGTATGAATTATGTCACTCTGGGATAATTTTGTATTTTTGATACATCAGAATATATATTAGATTTTGACAATTTTCATTGGACAGAAATGCCTATTTCTATTATGTATTTTTTATGTTAGGAATATTGGTCTAAAGTTGTGCTTTTATTTGTAAGTATCTGTACACCGTTGACAAGTTCAGTGGCCTGTAACAGAACAGAGATACAATTAATTTTGCAATTAATTGTATATCTTTAGTACACACTTAGCCATAGACTTACGATTAATATCTTTCATGTGACAGACCCCAGATCAGATAAAAAAATGTAGGTTATGCATGATGACAGAAATTAAAATCTACATCAACAAACAGCTGAACCACATATTTTCCAGCATGAAAATACATTTTTGCCAATGAGAAAGTATTAGGTTCAGCTGTTTACATGATGATTTATATTGTAATTTATGTCCTTTGCGTAATTCTTGTGTAAATGTTCACTTATAACTTTAAAACAGGGTATTTTAGTCATCCAGCTGTATAGTTTGTAGTACAGTCAAACCTCGTTATAAAGAGCACTGATATAACGAGCTCTCGTTATAACAAGGTAATTTTCCTGGTCCCATCTCTTTGTATTTTATTGTATTTTGACCCTGATATAACAAGGTTTCAATATAAAGAGGTAATTCCTCTGGTCCCAACGACCTCATTATAACGAGGTTAGACTGTATATAGCCTATATACAGGGTAGAGTATTGTACTCGGTTCTATTAAGCACTACATCATTTTTACGAGGGACCTACATAGCTTTGCTTCACGGGTCGCTCCATCTTCTTCCTATCTCTACAAGTTTTATACAGCCTTACACTTGTATATTGTTCATCGTACAATTTAGTAAATATTGATTAAGTATTATAAAGACATGAAAATTAGAAAAAATCAAATAGCATGTTTTATAGTAAGATTCCATACGTTTACTCACAATCTATTTCGATTTTCTATTGGATTCAAACTGTAGGAGAAAGTGGATTACCTGTGTAACTGTCACTATCAATTGGAGTACTATTGTTTTCTATTTTTCCATATTTTATGATATTTAAAAAGAAATGGAGTAAATATTTCCAGTAATATATTTTCATCAGTACATGTATTGGATGCAAAAATTGCGATATTGTTGAATGTCTTGAATTTCATTTGAACTCGAGGGCTTTTTATTCATTAATAAATTCAATTATTTTCAAGAACAGATGCTTAGTCATATTACTTTTATTTGATGAACAATATAATAAGTATGTTAATTCTAGATTTTCTGATTGAATGCAATATATAAAAAAAACAAGAACAATTGAAAAGAGGTAACTTTCAAACTTCTTCAATCAGAAAACAGAATGTCATATTATGCAATGATTTTAATAAAATTTTGAATACAAAATTTGAATAATTTCTTCTCTTTTATTACTAATGTGTCATAATGTAGTTACAACAACTTTGCTGAAACAAAGTTTAATTTTTTTATTCTCAACTGTTCTGTGATCGTCTTTTTTTGTTTCTCTCCCTCCCCTTTTGCTCCTATACTTCTTCTTTCCCCTCTCCCATATTTCCATCTCTTTCCCTGTCTTGCATTCTTTCTCTACCTTTTTCCCTCTATGTTTAAATAATTTCAATCCTAGAATATTTCAATTGGTATGGTATGGTATGTTATTCCCAATCAGTAAAATGACATATAACATATACATAATACGAAATAAGAATACATTTGACAAATTTACATGTGAACAAAAAATAACTTGCAATTAATAAGATTGGCTGGATTGCCCTTTCAGAAGAATTAAAATAAATACTTCTGTTCTTCCAAGGGGTCCAGATACAAAATAAATAAGTATGGTGAGTCTATAAAAATATGAAAACTGATGAATGAAACACTTGACAGTTGTTCCAAACACAGCTAGTTCTAATGTAAATTAATACTCATTTAGTACTGAAACAACGATAAAACTTAGTTAAAACTTAGATACAACCTCCCACCCTCCCAGCTGCCCACCCACCCACCCACTCAAGTGTAACTGGCAAGGCATATACCAATGAAAATGAAGGCAAGGTCAATAAATGGCAGATAATCCTTTGCAAAAAACACTGAAGCTGTTGGAATGTTTGACATTGTATGGTAGGCGGTTAAATTCTTGTGAGCCTCTATATAAAAACATTCTCTGACAGCTCGTGGATTTAGATTTAGGTAGAGCTAAATTACCCCGAGATCTCAGCCCGTATTGGTAATTGTTATAATTAAAACTATCCTTTAAATAAGAAGGAGCAAGATTGTGTAATGATTTGTACACCATAGTAATTAAATGAGATTTCCGTCTGGATTGTAATAATGATCACCCTAATCTATAATGCATTTCGTTGTTTGAGACATGATCGTAAGGGTTTACTCTTAAAATTATTCGACCAGCCCTATTTTGAAGTTTTTGGAGACGCTCAACATGTTTTTTGTTGGCAGAATCACATGTTTTTGTTGGCAGAATCAATTTATTAGAATTAATTATTCCTATTCTTTTCTCCTTTCCCATTCCCCCTCCCCTCCCTCGGAACCCCATTCTCTCTTTCTTTCTCTGCCACTTCATCTTTATATTTCTCCCCCCCCCCCCTTCTTGATTCCTTCTGTGTTTTCTCCTCCCTTTTCCCTCTTCAATTAACTCATATTTCTATCTCTTTCCCCTGTTTCCCTTTCCTTCATCTTAAATATTCCAATTTCTTTTTTCTTTCCCCAAGCTCTCTCTTTATCTTTCGATTGATCACTTACTTTTCCTCCTTCTTCCACTCTCCCCATCAAAATTACCTGC
Organism: Temnopleurus reevesii; assembly: GCA_036244855.1. NCBI lineage: Eukaryota > Metazoa > Echinodermata > Echinoidea > Temnopleuroida > Temnopleuridae > Temnopleurus > Temnopleurus reevesii. Next base: position 19,241 of record BQKZ01005690.1, on the reverse strand, counting down.
TCAGTTTTATCACATTCATCAATTTTTTTTAATGTCTTTCTCTGACTCCCTCTCTCCGTCTCTCCCTCCCTTTCTCCACTGCACAAGACCCATCTCATTTTCCCTCCAGTATATCCCTCTCTATCTATCTCTCCCTCTATTTCAAATATCCCAATATTCTTGAAAACTCTCCATTGATTCTGAAATCAAAATGAGGAATAAAAACGTTATGATAAATATTTTGGAACGTCTCATTTGATTTTAATTTAAAATCACTTTATATAGAATCCATCCAAAATCATGGAAGCCTGAAAAATTATCATAGATTCACGATTAAATAAGATAGATAAGTACAAACAGATTGAATATAAATGACACACAGTACATAGGCACAGATAAAGCCTAAAAAAATGTTTGGATGCCCTCAACCGACTAACCCTCTCAAAATGGCCAAACTTGAACATTTTTGTTTTAACTTTATACCACTCACATTGAAAAATCATGGCAAACTTATAGATAAACCTGTGGAATACAACCTGAAAAGTCATTTTCAGATGATCTTTGGCTTTCACTACCTTCCAAGTCTTATTTTATTGATGGATTGTGTGAATTGTGTTAAGACAACTTTAATATACATTTTTTTCTTCCAAGCAACCAACACATTTTTCAAAACTAGCATTTGAGGGCACCCAAACTGTGTTTTTTTTTGCCGAGGCAAATTTTTTCTTTTGCCTAAGCAAAAACAAAGAGCTTTCTGATTCATAGACATAGCCTCTAAAAAGTCAGAAAAAAAGTATTAATGCTTTACATCATTAATGTTTTTATTACTTTCTTGAAACCTACTATAGTCTGGATTTTAAAACTGTAATCTTTGGCCATAGAATTAGTTCTAACCCCCTCCCTCTCCAAAAACATACTGCAACAATAATATTTGTTTTCATGAATGATGATTTTTTTACAAAGGTTAATCTCATTGTGTCAATTATGTTATAATACAACTAATGTCCTGCAACTCATTTTCCTCAAATATTTTTTGATCGCCTTGATGGTGAATTAAGATTTGATTAAAGCACTACGACCATGTTATCAAACCTACAATCGAAATAATTTCTTTTTCCAAATTATGTTTATGCAACTCATTTTCCTCTTAAAAATATTCTTTGATCACCTTGATGATGAATTCAAGACTTTAATAAAACATGACTATCATTGTTATCAAAAAAAATAATTAACAATAAAAAAGATTATTTAGATAATAATTCTGGCAAGTACAAAAGTTATACATAACACACAAAAAATCACTGCGATGATATCCATACACATACTTTTAGGGTGGTGAGCTATTGTGTAAGCACAATAGTTCATCACCCGACTATCATGAAAACTCATACAGATGGAACATTCTTACAGAGACCTATTTGGATCAGCAAAACCTTTTACAGATTTGGGCAAGACACAAAAGACTCAATGTTAAATACACAACATGGCTCTCTGAATAGTGAGGTTATATATGCTACCGCTGCCTGATCCAAAATAAATTTCGATTTAGGAGGTGGAATCTGTGTACATTCAACAGAGTAATTTTCCTCTTAAAGGAATTATCATAATTTAACATTTCTTTTTGCTCCAACATACATTATAAATACACACATTTTTGACACAAACATCAATTACAAGTAAACAAGAATAATTTCAAGAAAGTCAAATCATACAATTAACATCAAGCAAGACTAAAATAGCATAACAATATCAACAAAACCAACAATTAGAAAAATAGATTTTCTTGGTGGTGTTCAATGTTCTTCTTAATCAGGATGAATTAGCTCACATGAAAACGTTTAATTTCAGTGATTGATAGATTTTAAGATTACAAACATCAATCAATATTCATTAAGAAAAAAGTCACTTTTGGCAATGTTTAGTGCAGGAAATGTTTTGTATAGTGGTGCTACATTTACTTGTACCTAAACTTTACAAAGAGCAGTAATGTTATTATTAATGCTTTATATACATCACTAAACATTTACTATCTTGATAATTGCTAGATACATGTACATATGTGGGGGTTTGAACTATAACATGCTGAGCAATTATCTATGTTTAAAGCTACATGTGCAGCTGAGGCTAGGTTGATATTTTAATGACAGTGCAGAATTTTCACTGCAGCTATTATTCATTGAAGCTATTGATAAGTATAGTCATGAATGAGTAATCAAAATTAAATATGCTAAAATGTTGTAAACTATAAATGACTCGAAAAGTTTGGATTTCAACAGGTTGGCAGGGCGGTGTTTCAATAAGTCTTTCTTAAAGTTACGCACAACTTTAAGTTCGACTGGTATCAATTCTTGCGCTGAATGCGCGTACTATTATGAATTATGCGCACAAGAAGGGGTACCAGTTGTACGTAAAGTCATGCCTAAAGTCTTTCTTATCTTGGTGAAACACCTTTCTGGTATAGAATATCACATACTGCAGGGTTGTGTTTCATAAAGCTGTTTGTGGATATAAGCATTATTCTAGAACGACCGGTGATCCCTTTTTCAGATGCAATTCAGCAATAGGAGGTATAATTGAGTGCAGGAAAGGGTCACCAGTCGTGCGTACCTCTATAAAGCACTATCCAGTTTTATTATAATTGATGAAGGCTAGTCTGCTGGAACAGACCCTTGACTTTCGGTGTGTGCATGCACAGAGAGTGATACAGGGTATGCATTGTGTGTCTACATGCTCAAGCCTAGGCTGAGGACTTTGTGTGTGTGTGTGTGTGTGTGTGTGTGATGTAGTCACACAATGCATACCCTGTATCACACTCTGCGCATGCACACACCGAAAGCCTAGGGTATGTGCTTGCAGACTAGATGAAGGCCATATGTGCCACAAAACATCTAAAAGATTTGTAACAGATATTTAATTATTGATATTAACAAATGACATTGGAAAGCTAATGTAACAGATACATGTATAATCATTTACAAGATAAATGCTGGTGAAATAGAGGGAATGTAAATGAGTGGCTATATAACTTATATTTACACATATCATTCAAACAATTATTGCAAGGCCACCAAATGTAGAATTTTAATCTGGGGATTTTTTTAAGGATCAAGGCATTGATCATTCTAAAACTGTGCATCCAAAATATCTCTACATCGTAATACATGTAGCATATTTAGCAAGGCAAGAATTTCATAGAGAAAATTTTACAAGTGTAAATAATATTTATGTCAATTCATGGCATAAACCATTACTACAAAGAGAATGACATCTTTTATAATTTTTTGCTGTTATTTTGATACACAATTACATATAATATTTGAACATAGATGTATTCAAGTTTGTAAATAATAATTGACAATACTGTCAGTATATGTAGCTCATATTTGTACATTCTTATATGATTCTACAAGATGTAATTTAACAAAAAGAATGTTTTTAACATGTTATACAATTAAACTACATAGTGCCTGAGGCATGACTAAAAAGAATAGAGAAAATAGGCTAACATATTGACAATCGTATAAATGGCACATTTATTCAACATAAAGCATAAATTATATGATTGTATGAAGGCGTTGTGCAGCATTATAAAACAATTTCTAGAGTGAGTTGGTTACCATAGTACTTTAGAGAAACGCTTAAAAATCGGAAGCTACAGACAAAAAAATAAAATTGTGAATTAACATGATAGAAGCCATATTGCAAAATCACAAAGAATTGCTTGATATGTCTGCATGTGAGAGAAGAAATTGTTTTCATCATAACAAAGAATTTCTCTGGTTTCTATATATAGCAATTCAGATTTGTATTCGAGAAATATGGAAAAAGTATAAAACCTTAATGTAAAGTTTCTTTTAGAATACATAATAAATATACAACAGCTGAAAAACACAGAAACAATACCAATATCCACAAATACAGGTTTTCAGTATAAACTTTCATAAATATTATAATTGGTCCTGTTTTGGGGAAGTATTGTTTTGTTTTTTGTTTTTTGCATTGGAATCAATACCATATGAAATACAGTAAGATAGGTTGGCTAATGAAAGAATGTGAGTTTAGCTATACAAAAAAAAGAAAGAAAATAGGGAATGCTGATTAGGAATGATCTAAATCTTCTGCACAATTACATAGAGAAAGACCTGCCTTCATTAGTCAAATAGTGAAAAATAATCACCATTTGATTATTAAGTAGTAATAGAAAATAAAAAATAAACATACTCTTGGTCAGGTAATAAATGTATATTCTCCCATCAATGCTATTATCTTAAAGACAGCAGCCTGAAATCCATCTAGACGTTTTCATACTAAGTTATTTTTTTTAAATCTGAAATCCAGATGTACATGTACGTATCTATAAAGCACGGCATACAGAGATTGCAGATCAATGTTTATACCAAGTGCATATCATAGAAGCAACGCATACTTCTGATTTTTCTCTTTAACGTAAAAAAAGAGCTTGAGCTTTTGATTCGAGCAGAATTTTGATTATAAGCAAAATGATAAGGATATGAACTGAAAATACAAGTATCATCTTAAAATTGACGTTTATAATATGAGAAAAAAATAAACTATCCAGCCTAACAATATAATTGTGCTTGAGATAGGAGAATAATAAATATGACACACAGGTAGATATAAACTATAAAAGAAAGAAAATATAATCTGAAATATAGAACTCACTACTATTTACATATTGCAAATCATCAACAATTAAGGAAATCTATTTTTAAAAATAAAGTCATTATAGCTAAGGATTGAAGTATTTGTCAAAAATTAGAAATAAAAATAAGAAAGAGCTGCTTCATATTTCCATCATATCAAATTCTGATCTGAAATATAGATATACTCAGAACAAAAACAGTAAGTGGCTCACTTTTTAATTCTTCATCTCGCCATGGGCTAAATATTCAGGTTGTGTAGTAGAGCAAGAGAATTCATATAACTGAATTCACTCATACGCGAACATGATTCCAGTCTGTTTGAAAAATGCAAGGCAGTTGCTTTTGCGGGTATTTCCAGAAATACATCCTCAGATGTAAATCCCTACAGATAAATTTATCCCTAACTTTTGAGCAGTATGCAGTGGAATCTCTTTATAACAAGGTCCTTGGGATCATAAATATTACCTTATTGTATCAGGAATCTTCTTATATCAGGGTAGAGAAACCAAAAATATAAAAAGGCTGGTACGGTCAAAATCAGCTTTCATGAATATATGAAAATCTAAATAAAACAATTATCTCTATCTGTCTGTCTTGTTCTTTCAGGCATCTTATTATGTCTGACCGCATTATGATGAGGTTCCGTTGTATTTGAATCCTTTGCTGACTAATGCATTAATATGTTCATGCAAAACTATACCCAAATTCAATCCACATTTTATGCCACCATTTACTTCTCAAGCCATAAAACTAAATGATACATAATGTTTGAAAAGCAGGTGATAGAGAGATGGAGGGGCATGCCGAAAAAGCGAGGCTTGTAGAACGCATGCCCCTTCTTTCATTATATTACTAAGGGTTACAATTTGTGAAAACACAATAAGCAGTATAAGTAATTGTGACAAGATACATAATAGAATTAGAGAAATGAGAAAATGGAGGATTAAGGAGAATTATCTCTATCTGTCTGTCTTGTTCTTTCAGGCATCTTATTATGTCTGACCGCATTATGATGAGGTTCCGTTGTATTTGAATCCTTTGCTGACTAATGCATTAATATGTTCATGCAAAACTATACCCAAATTCAATCCACATTTTATGCCACCATTTACTTCTCAAGCCATAAAACTAAATTCTTTTATGGCACCCATCTAACAGATCTAATCTAAGCAACTTTGGTATATATACTTTACATAGTATCTTGTGTACAAATAAATAGAGCGAGGCCCATCTCCTCACGATTGTGTTTAACTAGTACAATGCACACACAAAAGGGTCATAGGTCATAGCTACGTCCTACACTCACTACGAACCAGACAGAAAAAAAGATGGACAAAAGAAACAACTCCACATTCAAATCACCACAAGGTCTCCAGAAGTTAAAGTAAATTGCATTTGTGGTTTAGAAAACAAATTGTGCAACAGGTGTGACGTGCACTTAGATGCTGATTTAAGAGGGAAGAAAATATCATTTGTCTATAAAAGACATTGTGACTGATTGAAGAGTTCTTTCTTTTGTCTACTTATTTTTCCATCATGTTTAAAGTGACTAATACAGCAGTCTCACATCTCCGTTGAATCTCATGATTGCTATGGTCAATGCCTAGATCATAAATAACACAACCATCGCAGAACTTCTAACAATTAAGCATGATCTTATAGTCTCCATTCACTATTCACAATGTATTCAAGTTTTCAAGTTTTCAATTCAGCAGTAATTGAGCAGAACTGTCAAATTCCCAGTTATTTAATTTGAATATTTATCAAAAATGACAGTTAGGCTTCATGATTTTCACAAATATACAAGAGGAACAAACAATTATTCATGAATAATTTTTTAACAAGATGCATGAGATCAAAAGAAAACTGGTTCTCAAGATTTTAAAGGCCCTGTCATACCCACAAGAGGGCGCTTAAATGAATCTATACTTCTCTGCTATCTTCACTTGAATGCCAAGTTTCGAAGGCTGAAACATCCAAATAGTGAAAAACTGCCAAAGCTCATGATAGCTTTGCAACAGTTTCCTACAGTGTGTTGTCAGTGCTGATCGATTTCTTGCATACCCATACGTCTGTAATAAACTACAACGGGTGGATTTAATTCGACTGGCAGCTACTTTCTTCACCACTCTCAAGAATAAATACAAATGATAGACAACAAAAGCGCCCTCTGTTGGCTACATTGGGGTCACTTTCATACAGTGAAATATCAAAGGTGGTGAAGAACAGCTCATTATCAAATAAACCTACAGCACATACAAAAATTTAATGCTGGCAGTTCACGAAAAAGCTTCCCTCACCTCTTAAATATCTTAACCATACCAAATATGTTCATCATTACGAATTCACATAAATTTCTGGACAATATTCAATTGTCTTGCAGTGAACTTTAGTCAACTAGAAATATCACAAATTTCCTAGTTTTCCAGTAATTTATATCCTAACTAATCATTGTAGTCACAATACCTTGTTCTGCATTTTTACCTCCAATCTCTAAGTTTTGATAAATTCTAGAAAATGAATAGTTTTCAATAATTTCTGTGATGTTAACTCATGATTACAGACTCAAGTCACTTACAAAGTTCTTCCAAATCACCATTATCAAATTCCTGCTATGTTGAGCAATTTTGACACCAGACGATCACAAAGTTTGAGGGAAATTTGGACATCGAATCCTTACAGCATAGATGACCTGCGACTTTCAAATCAATCACAAATGTTCGATCTTTGTCGTATCAGAGACACGTGACCAAGGATTCCAATCTCTAATGAAGCTCCGCAAATCACAAACCCTCAACTCTTGCAATGCTGGTATCTTGGAACGAAAAGCTCTATATGCTTTTACCAGAATGAAATCCCAGTCACGATGAAAACCCTTGACCTTAGTTTCTAGTCACAATGACCTTTGACCTTAGTTCTTTTGTCACAATGATAACCTTTGACCGTAGTTCGTCACAATGACCTTTGACCTTAGATGACCCCACCCAGATGGAGACCAACCAGAAGGAGGATGATGATGACGATGAAGACGACGACGAAGAGAAGAATTTTCATTTTCGTATTCTGCCACCAGAATTTATCGCTGACTTTTCTTGCTGTCTTCTGGAATGTTTTGGCCTGATATGAATATAAAAAGGAAAATATTTATAATTAGAATGGAAATGAAACAGAATCTGGTGAAGAAAAAAAAACAGAATAGATCAGACTGCATACAGTATCATGGGCAGCTTCAGTGTGGCTGAAAGGGTAGTCTGCAGGCACAGACCATTTGCTATTGATGCTTGTATATGCATATGCATATGGGGAGGGTGTTTAGAGCAACGATACTAGTCAATGACTACAGAATCTCCCCATACTAGTCAATGACTACAGAATCTCCCCATACTAGTCAATGACTACAGAATCTCCCCATACTAGTCAATGACTACAGAATCTCCCCATACTAGTCAATGATTACAGAATCTCCCCATACTAGTCAATGATTACAGAATCTCCCCATACTAGTCAATGATTACAGAATCTGAACTATGCACTTGAGAACTCTAAAACAAAAGTCTGTGCTTGCAGACTACTGAAAGGGCTGCATCCCCCATTAGCTGTGTACAGATGGCTGCAACATCCTTCATTTCTCCATGATAAACAATTGCGAACTTATGAAAACTCATTTTCCGCCAATGAAAAAAGGCCAGCCTCAAGCCTGGTCTGAGACATCCTATAGAGCTTGTCCCAACGCTGTACCCCATTTGGTCAAGCATGAGTTTATGAGATGTATAGACTAGCATTACGTGGCCAAAATGTCAGTGTACGTAAAAGAGGTCTGGAATCAACTATGGTGGCTTTAACTTAATTCTCAATTTTCAATCTTCTGCCCAAAATAAAAAATTCAACTTACGCTAGCTTCAAGATCTTCTGTTTTCACAAGTAAGTCATCAAGTTTCTCTCCTCTGCTCAACACCATATCAATGTTTTGCGTCATAATGCCCTTCACTTCATCCACTTGGTTCTGAAGAACAGCTACCTTGTCTTTGCCGCCTCCTTTTAGGTTGGAAAAATGGTCCTAGGGGGGATAAATGGAAGAACAATTAAAAAGCTATTACAAAATAAGTCATCAAGTTTTTATCCCCTGCTCAAAACCATATCAATGTTTTGCGTCATAATGCCCTTCACTTCATCCACTTGGTTCTGAAGAACAGCTACCTTGTCGTTGCCTCCTCCTTTTAGGTTGGAAAAATGGTCCTGGATGGAAAAAAGGCAAAAGAGTAAAGTTACTTGCTAACACTCTAGAATCAGTAATGCTAATTAGTTTTAATGTTAATTTAAAATATGCCATTACTTTGTATGTATGTGTACTTTCAGGCTGCTTCTTGTGTTAAATAGGCAAAAAATAAAGATAATATCTGGAACTTCATACCTGCAATACATTTTACTCTCAGGGGTTGTTGTTAAAAAGCATCAATTGATTAGAAATCAACTGCAAATCAGTTGGAAATTGGTATGCGGATTTTCATTCATGCACTGTCTGCACCTTTGACATGACTTATACGAAACAATGGTTTTGATTGGCGCTTGTCGATCAATTGCAACTGTGTATCAACACCCCTTTAGTAATGAATGAGTGAATCAATTAAGGTGAAGATGACGACATCTTAGTTTGATAAAACGTTATTTCAGTATCCTCATACAGTACCTTTAAAATCTAGATAACATTATACACTGTATGATTATCAATATGCTGAAAAGATATCTTTGAAAAGCTTGAATTGATGCATTATATAAAATTGAAAAAGGTATATGGGAGAATGAGACTTAAAGGTAGAGTAAAACTTTTGCAAGCTAAAATCTGACTTTCCATGATTTCAGCGTTATGCAAAAGATAGATAACAATTATAACTGACCATCAATTAATTATAAAGCTTGACGATGTGCTGTAATAGATATATTTATATTCATCCTAACAATGATTTATTTCAAAGCCGGCTCCAAAATTCAAAACACTGTTTGCACCTGACCGAGGTAAAAATTAATGATCAGATTTTCCTTTTTTCATTTTTCATTTACTCCTTACATCAGCATGAGATTTTGTACAGAGTATAAGGATAGCATTATCAAAAACAGACCAAAATTCTAGGATTTTAATAAAATTTGCAAAAGTATTATTCTGTATTTAATGGACCAAATTGATCAGAAAACTTGTTTTTGTAATCTCCCTTACCATTTCTTGGCCGAGCACTGAGCTAAAATCTCTTTCAAGCTCCATCTCTCCCGCATGGTGAACACGTTGGGCCAGACTACAGTTGGCAACCTTCCGTATGATCTCCATAACGAAGGCATACGCCGTCTCTTTTCTGAAGTCGACCGATGTCGCGCACATGTAGGTGATGCGATCTTTGATGACGACATGGAATAAATAACTGTAAGAGAGATATAAAGGAGATCAATTTACATCACAAGCATCATTTTATTTTTGATTTTTATAATTGCTATGTCGTCAATTAGTTTTGCTACATCTATGCCACAGTTTGCCATTGTTATAGTATTGTATCATTTCTTCCATGCCCCCAGGTGGGGCCGTTAAGAAATAAATAAAATCATTGTCAATCATTGTCATTGTCAATCATTGTCAATGAACATGTTTATTGAATTGCAGTATTATGTTTTCATTGCTTTTTCGTAATTATCCCTAGGCACCACTGAAAAAAAAGTGCATTTGTTCTGATGGCCGAAATGCGTTGGATATAAAACAAAAATAATGAATGATGAAGTAAAACTTTGTCTCTTCCTTTATAAAAACGCCCTCAACTTTTATCACTGATGTACAATAGTTCTACATTCAGAAAGAATGCAAATTATAAGAAAACAGTGATAAGAAATATTTTTATATTTTGGGGCTTCGGTTTTTGGACTTGACTGTGGATCACCTTTATTACAATGTGAATCAAGGGGGTGTTGCTAAAAAATTGCAATTTATCACAAATCAACTGCAAATCATTGCAAATGGGAAAGAGGATTATCATTTGCATATTATCTGCGCTTTTCACAAGACACGTATGAAACAATGATTTTGAATGGTGCGTTCCAATCAACTGCAAATTGTGATCGATTGCAACTTTCGAACAACACTCCCTAAGTCCGATTACACTGAATTTTAATGAGGATGATATGATTATCAGATTGATTATTTGATGATGTAAGGGGGAAGAGAGTCGTACATGCAAAGGGAGAATGTATGATTGAACTGTCCTATTCCCTAGAGGAATGTCTGTCACAGAATGTATGACTGAACTGTCCTATTCCCTAGAGGAATGTCTGTCACAGAATGTATGAC
>BQKZ01005689.1:6046-40673 GCA_036244855.1 Temnopleurus reevesii | reverse complement strand
ACATCTAAGGTAGATATCTTTTCAATGAGGAGCTATATGTTTACATCTAAGGTAGATATCTTTACAATGAGGAGCTATATGTTTACATCTAAGGTGGATATCTTTACAATGAGAAGCTATATGTTTACATCTAAGATAGATATCTTTACAATAGAGAGCTCTATGTTTACATCTAAGGTAAATATCTTCACAATGAAAAGCTATATGTTTACATCTAAGGTAGATATCTTTACAATAGGGAGCTCTATGTTTACATCTAAGGTGGATATCTTTACAATGAGGTGCTATATGTTTACATCTAAATCAGATATATTTACAATGATGGTCTCTTTGTTTGCATCTTAGGTAGATCTTTATGATGTTTATCCAAAAGAACATTTCCGAAATAAATTTTTCAGAAGTCTTTTATTTTGCAGCAAGCTTAAGGAAATTTGGTTTAATCTGACAGAGAGTACAAGTATTTTTTTCAGCTATAACCGCATTCGCGTGAGAAAAAAGATGTTAAAGAATGGCTGTGCAGAATGAGCTAAAGGGAAGATCTAATTTTGCTACCATTAATTTGTCATTTTTCGTAACTTTTTAGTTTGCACAAACAGTTTGACACGAGTAAAACGTGTTTGCTTTCAAAGCTGTGTTGCTTGTCATGTTCCCACACTCTATTTCACATCTTCATCATCGTCTATTTCAAGCTCATTCTGCATGCAACACGAGTCACGGATATATTGCTGTATTACAAATATCATTTATTCAGTCTTAACGCTTTGATGCTGCCCGCATACGAGATACAGTAGTGATGTGATACTCGATTGATATAAATGAACAGTCACATTATCATTTTATTTCTTGGAATGAGATGTCATTGACCGAATTGAGGTAGCTTTCATAACTTGCATCTTCCCCCAATTACCCGGGTCTAGGTAATCACCGATTTAACAAGTTATTAAGATTGAAAGATGACGTGTTTTGCCTCCTCAATGCTTTCAATCGATAAGATACAATACGCCAAAAACAGAAGTGATCTTGTCATATGATTATACTCAACGATGAGAAGTGAGATGTCAAATGATGGAATATAACATAAAAAGGTCTTCCTTCTAACGCAAAACCCGCTTTTCAAACACTTAATAAATGAATAATCAATAATAAGTTAACAATAAATAATTTGAATATTTCATCTGTTAAGTTGTTTGTCAGGTATTGTTGTCTGACTTAGGTCATTGAAAAGTGAGTGATTTGTGCCTGTAGGACAAATACATAGAGTCACTCATATTTATTTTTGAAGCAAGGTATCCCATTTGGATAATGACAATTAACGCAATGCGTGACATATGAGGCGGAAAAGGTTGCCGTCGGCCCATCGATCATTTTCCTCTATAGTATCTGATTATGTCTTCAAAAGCATTAACAATATCAAAGCTTCAAATGGACAAGCTTCGCTGATCAACCCATCAATTTCTCAATAGATGTTAATATTCATTATCTTATATTATGCGTTGATGTTCATCTAATGAACCTAAAATTGTCGCTACAAATGGATTTTGAAAATAATTAGTAACGTATAATGAATTATTTTATTGCATTTGCCGTAGTAATAGCTATGACTTGTCAAACAAATGAAACAACACAATAGGGGACAAAATAAAATATCATGACAGCTATTTTTTTTCATTACTTATTTCAATTACCCTATATCACATAAATTAAAAAAAAAACATGGTGTTTTTTTTTTTTTCATTTTCCTGAGTGGTAGGTAACTACGCACCGTATACCTAATTTAAGGATAATTCTAAACCCCGAAATCAATTGCCTGATATAATGGAAAAAAGATGATCACGTTGTTTTTTCTTCAGAATGATGGTGTTCTCTCCGAATGTTACTTTGTTCCTTAGATATCTCATTTGAGAGGACACCGAACCTCGAAGCAGTGTTCCATCTTGGAGTTCTGATGGATCCGCCATCATTACTATAATCATCATCATTCAACCTCATTCATCCCCACCATCATTTCGTCCTCCTCCTCCCCTCCTCCACTTACCCTTCCTTGTTATCATCATCACCATCATCACCACCACCACCATCATCCACTGGCTCTGTGCCTGTCAACCATCACCACTCTCATCATCATTATAATTATCATCATCACTGTCACCATCTTCATCTTCATCATCATCATCATTCTCATCATCATCATCAACAACAACAACAACAACAGCACCAGCTTCATTATTTCTATCATGATCATCATGATCATTTTAACCATTATCATTATCACCTTCATCATTTTCATCATCATCATCATAATCATCATTTTCATCATCATGATAATGATCATAAAGATGATCATCATCATCATAATTAACATCAATATCATCATCATCATTATCATCATCCTCCTCATCATCATCATATTCATATTCATCATCATATTCATCATGATCATCATAACCATCATCATTATCATCATCAACATCATGATGATGATGATCATCATCATCATGATCACTATTCATTCTTATACATTATATTCATCATCATTCATTATCATTGTTATCATCATCCATCATCATCATCTTCATCATCATTGTCATATTTATAAGCATCATTATCATCATCGTCATATCATCATCATCATCATATTCAGCATCATCATTGTCATCATCATCATCATCATCAACAACATTATCATCATCATCATCATCATCATCATCATTATCATCATCATCATCGTTATAATCATCATTATTACCATCATCATCATCATCGAATGAAAATGAATAAATCGATCAATGGAACATACAAATGAATAAATTAAAGGACCATTTATTCTCCCATATCAATGTGATTAGTCACGCATGTGTTTTGTCAATATGTTGGTTTACTAATAGATGCAAATTGTGTGTGTGCTTGACCACCCGACAGCTTGCTCGGAGTGCTCGGATGCTTGGTCGACATAGCAACAAGTATACTCTACTCATATTGGATTCCAGATATTGTAGTCCAATTGCTACTGATGTGTTTAACAGATAACGCATACCTACGTTTGGTGTCAAAAACATGATTCAATTTGAATCTATGAGTACAACAGCCTCTATCGATCAATCAATATTGAAATCACACCCACACACCCACACACCCACACATACCCCAAACATCCACCCACACACACACACACACACACACACACACACACACACACACACACATACACACACACATACCCACACACATAAACTTACGCACTCAAGAAGCATGCACGGATAGAGGATGCCAAGAATAAGGAAAAAATCGATCTTCACCAAAGCAAATAGACCACATTCATAATTTATTACAATGCTATGCACGCTTCTTTGTCAAACGTACAATGACAAACGATTCTTTCACTTGATGTTAAATAATCGTATTTCAATAGCAGGAATCCGAATAGCATGCATTGGTTGTTGCTAGGTTGGTCAAGCTAAAATGTTTGTCCTACATATCATCGTTGATGTATGCAAATGGCATTCTGACTATTGTATTCTCATTGTTTTTTGACGGCTGAATACATAGTTCTACTTGGGTCAAGTGTATATATATTTGAATACTTTACGAAACTGGCCTATTGAATAAATAAAAATAAATTTGAGAAAATATTTAGTTTTAGAGCACAATTTCATTCATCTACATTTGGGAAATCGGTCATGCATTCAGTCAACCAATATGTGTACACACATCCTCTACTGTGCACACAAAGACACACACACACACACACACACACACACACACACACACAAGGAACAAATTCTGGACTCAAGCAGCAAGATACAGGACAAGGACGGAATTCCTTTTCTTTAAGGTCTCATGGAGTAGCTGTCCAATAGTTTTCTCATGGCCCTTTTGGACGGGGAGTATGGTGTCATTTGTTCTGATTATTCAAAAAGCCTACTTTTCTACTATGAATGTTCATGATTGTTAATATTTCACTGTCATTAAAAAAAAATCCACTGGATCATTTTTCTTAAATCTAATAAAATGTTGGTCGCGAATTTGAATGAAAGAATACTCGAATATCAAACTCCATGCTATTTTCATTTGAAACTAAATGTCATGTCCTCGAGAAGGCTAAAACGCTTTTTACTTTCTTATTTCACACAAGGTGAATGTTAAAAGTCATGATTATAAATGCATGAATTCTGTAATTCAAACCTCCAGTTAATATCTCAATTCACGATGTTCGCATACTGATGAAATTACGAATATCACGTTTCATGGTCGTATAATCTATTGTCATTTGGAATTCATTTTTGGTAGAGAGTTTCAAAATCATGATCTGATGCATCCATGCAAACATAAGTCTACAAACTTGTACAATATTTAGAAGAAAGCTCAATCTAATTGGTTTTCCCTGAACATTTATTTCAACATTTTTTTCTTTAGTACAATAATAAGATAAATAATAATGTAAAGTTAAACAAAACGAACAATGAACAAATATCATAATATTTCATAATGATAAGTGGAAATACGAATCCTTCTTTAACGTCATATTAGATATTTGTGAAATATATATTATTTCGAAAAGTAATGCTTGCTTATTTTGTTATGTTTAAAATTGATTAATACTTTCTGACAATTCAAATGAAACATTAATAATACAAAATGGACCAATTTTCATAACGAATCACTGATAATTCCCGAAATATTAATGTAAAACAATACACTCTATATTTCCGAAATAGCAATTTACTCGAATTCAGTACAACACAGATCTCTTTTCTACAAATTAGTTGCAATGTCGTAAGAATTGTTTAAAACAAGTGCTCTAAAATAACTCTTAAAAACGCTCCCTTGACGCAAAGCCCATGCGGATCAGACATTGGACTGACTTTAGGCTTGCGCTCAAGGAGCGTACACCGAGCATCAGTCCACCGTATGACCTGCGTCTTTGTGCGTCCAACGAGCGTTTTTAAATTAAAAAAACCCTGGGCCGACGCAAGCTAAAACGCAAATATGTGAGTCTGCCTTAACGTTAGCACTTCGTGGATGTGTTTGACAGAACATACAAACACAGGTGCATCACATCGCTAGATGTACAAATAAACATATAAAACAAAATCTACATATTGAATAAATTACAATTCAGTTCAATTTAATTTTATTTCACATCTCTTTAAAACTACATAAAATGACAACTCGATAGCACATCATTCATACGACAAGTGATAAGGTATATCTCACACTACATTACACTGGTCAACAGCAAATTTGTTTTCTGTAATTTTTCAGCTGATTTATGGTGAAGCGTCTGCCCCATGAACGGAAGGTCGTGGGTTCGATCCCCGGCCGGGTCATACCAAAGACCTATAAAAATGGGACCATCTGCCTTCTTGCCAGGCGCTCGGCATTTAAGAAAGGAGAAGGGTAATAATAACTTTATGTTATGCAGGGCCCGCTGGAAGAGCAGCTAACTTACAGCTGAAGTGGCTACCCTGGGTAAATAAGAAATTATATATTATATTATTATTATATTATATAATCTAAGGCGCTGAATCCAAAAATCTCATTGGTTTTGCTCAATCAGGTCAAGTTTCCGAGCTATCCCCACATGTTGTGTTTTATGTTTTGTTCACTTGGATGCTTGTGTGGGGCACTTTTGAAGGGTTTGGTGGGGTGAAATGTCATAAAAAAAAACATTTTTGCTAAAAATTATCATATTAATCATGTTAATGGCAATAAATATTCAGGTCCAATATTTGCTGGTTATTATGTTGAAATACCTCAGTTTGAAGCCGTGAAACCTTAAGATCATTCAAAAATTGGATGGGGCAAAGCATAATGCTATTGGATAAAAACTGAACTGGAAGACCAGTCAAAATACTTATTTTTCAACATTAGAACATGAATTAGATAAACATAACACAAAAGTTTGAGGAAAAATGAACAGGTATTGTGAAAAAAATGAATATCTTATAAAAAAAATGATGAAAATAATAAACACCATTATAGACCAATTGGCAACTTTCATGACACCTTTTATTACCAGCTGTACCATGTTATCATGTTCATATAAGAAAATTGTGAATATATCCCTTTATATTCATGATAATCTATTAATTAAAATTATGAAATATGAAAATCAATAGTTTTTGTATATGAAATATAGGGCTATACAAAAAAACATGGAAATATTAAGTGTTTATTATGTTAAATATCTTTAAAAATCTGATCATTCTCATTTTTGTTGTTGTAATAGGTATTTATTCTTAATCATGGATAAAGGATAAATGGTGAACGAGCCATTATCTCATCACCAATGTCACCAAATTTGCAAATGTGTCTAGTGATTTTGGCATTGTTTACATAAACTTTTAAATTATTCAAAATTCATAATTTTCTTATTACCTCTTCTAAATTTTCCTCAAACTTTTTGGATTTCGTTTATGAGATTTATGTTCTGCTGTTGAAAAATAAATATTTGGCTAGTCTAACCCTTTAATTTTGATAAAATAACCATATGTTTTTCCACATCCAAATTCTAAAGAACTTTGAGGTTTCATGTCTTCAAACTGAGCCATTTTCAACAAAATCACCATTTATTATTTGACCTTCATATTTCTTTCTATCAGTATACACATTTCTAATCAAAATATTAATCTGCCATGTCATTTTATTCCACCAATTATTATTGGACCTTCATATTTCTTTCTATCAGTATACACATTTCTAACCAAAATATTAATCTGCCATGTCATTTTATTCAACCAACACCTTCCAAAAGGGATCCGTACGTGCCTACATGTGAACAACACGTAAACAACAACATGTGGGGATAGCTCGAAAACTTGACCTGATTGAAAAAAAACTGATGTGATTTTGGATTTAGCGCATTAAATTCACCCTAAAACAGCGCAAAAACGCAGACATCTTTCAAAAAGTAAAATTTTGTTGACCAGTGTTATTAATGAACTATACTTTAAAAAAAAATCATTTTAGGACTTTAAAATGCTTCCTCAATTTCAGATACTAATGCACAAGAAACATCAAGATTCAGTTAACTTTGTATAAGTCTGTGAGCAAAAATGTTTCTTACTATCGCTTATGGAATGCTATTTGAGCCTAAAAATCGATCAATAAAAACCTACAGACAATCAAAATCAAAGCAATTCTAATTCAAACAGTAGTTGTGATGTTTCATCGATATGGGCAAGATGGAGACAGTGAACTTCACTCTGTTTGTATTGACACCTCTATAATTGTGAACATCGGCACGCATCGATCAGTTTCAGTAGATTCGACGAAAAATGAATCGAGTAATATTGCTTTTTACGAACATAACACAAAATGTCATAAGACATTTTAATACATCATTAGACTTCGGTATTATTTTTTTGCAATGATATACGTGAATAACCGTGTCATGAACTGATCAAACGTCTAAAGCCCTGTTAGCAAATTCACTGTGTAAAATATACTTACTTTATTTGAGTTTATTCATTTTTTTCAAACCAAAATCCTCTAATCATTACATATTTGATGGTGGACGTACTTCTAAAGGGGCGAGGCAATAAACTTAAATCGATAAGATGGAAACACTCGAGTACATTGGTTCATCAAAGCCAGTCCGTTATCACCTGGAGAATGATAATGAGGTAAAATGATTAATCAGACATCAGGAAAAATTAATGCACTGTAAAAGAAATCATTTAGTTTAATGTTTGAGAAATCACACAAAATAAATGATAAAATAAGATATTAAATCGTAATGGACTACGAAGACTACGATACTACGCTCGTACGAGGTTAATATTAATAATAATAATGAACGTGTTTTTTTTTTTTATATATATAGCGCTTATCACTCGCACGGGGAAAGTCCCTATAAGCGCTATGGTTCTGGAACGATTATTATTTCTTACTCTGCTTATTTTTTCTTCAATAGTCACCTTCCCATTGATCCGTAAATGGATCGATTGGGAGTAAAACCACGTTTCTTTTTAAAATCAGCACAGAGTTAGCTCTGATGTGACCATCTGCCTTTATTCTGCCTTATTCAGCATTGTTTTAATCCGAAACAATATTTTGCCCTAATCGGATGCATATATAATTAGAGTTTTTAGGAGAGGAGTATGAGATTGTGGGTTAATCAAGATTGTGATACTGGAAACGCAAAGGTTTTCAGCAAATTTGTATTGTTTTAAAATAGTGCCCTTCGCTGCCACAAATTAATTACAGCACCCAAAAGGGACTATTTGTGACACTCAGAATGAAATCAAACCAATTTGGCATGATCAGAGCAGAAATATTCACGCGTGCTACGAACGCGTGGTATTATTCAACTCGGTATTATTCCATTCGGCTATTAGCCTTCAGCATTATAGAACGCACAATAATATCGATATCAGCGTGAGATTTCTTTGAATCGAACGCGTGATCCAAATGGTCCAATTACAACTCCAAGACAATTATTGTATATTGTTACCTAGCACCAGAAGTTCAGTGACGTGTAAGCTACACCTCGGGTCTCATAAAAACTTTCAGGCCTTCCTTAAGGTGTAGGTGCAAACTGCATTCAAATTAGATCATCGCCAATAAAGTAATTGAATTCTAAAGTAATGCTTTCTCAATTTCTTATTGATTTTGCTGCCTACTTTCGTGATGAAAACTCATTAATCATAAAAAAGGTGCAGAAAAACTGTCGTCACATGGTTTGTTGAGATTCGCGAGAGATCAGAGTGAAGCAAAATTGGGGGCATTGACTGACTTTTAGGGGGTTAAAATTGCTCGTTAATGATAGTTATAAAAACATTTCCTTTTAAATGATTCGTTAAAAGGTGTTATACTCCATGTGTTATGGTGGAGCTATACCAGTCACACGACGGCGAAACATCTTATGTGACATTAGTTCACCATTACGAAGAGAATATCAATTGTGTGATATCAAAATCAGTAGCACCAAACATTAACGCCGAAATGGATATTGAAAGATGGCTAAAATGCTTTTTGGTCGTATTAGAATAAGATGAGAGTATAGTGCATGTGACATGATCAAGTTTGATTTACTAAAGCCGTTCCAGTCATAATTGTGGAGAGATTGTAAATAAGGAATATATATATTTTCCAGCCGATTTTCTGCTGTTCTTAAGTGATCTAACGATTCAATCGTTTAGTTTCGCCAAAATAACCTCCCAACCTCTGCATTCTGCGAGAAATCAAATGCTCAAAATTTAAAATTTGAATAGTTTGAAATTAACTGAAAAAAATATTACAATTTGTGATCTCAAGCGGAAAGAATGGCTATCAGGATAATAAAACACAACCTTGAGTGACCAGCAGCTTGTCCTAATATACATTAGAATGGTGACTTGTTTCATGAAATATTTTCTTATGAATCGACAAATGCAGCTCTAAACTTCCCAGAATATTCTTAATGCTCAAAATTATGCTATGTAGGATCTGTTCTAATATACATTAGAATAGCGACTTATTTTATTAAATATTTTCTTATGAATCGACAAATACAGCTCTAAACTTCCCAAAATATATCCAATGCTCAAAATCATGCTATGTAGGATCTGTAGCAAATTTCAGCCATTTATCATTAACGGCCTTTCCTTTTATTCAAGTTTACCACGACCACGACCTTACGAGGTTGTTACAAACTATATTGTAATACGTAAAGTGGTCATGGCGTGCTTTATGTGCAACCAATAATCGACTTCATTTAATTAAACATTTAAATAATAGTTTGGTTCTTACGTGAAGGAATATAAATGTCACCTATGTTTCTTGAAATAGAAAAAATTAAGAGTAAAAAGGTTTTTTTTTTAGAATATGGGCAAATTTTGTACTAAACTTTGATTTAGATTTGAGAACATTGTAAATCAGAATATCGAATATGTCTGCAGGTTATCAAATATACATGTATTATATTTTTTTACCAATCTGTCTCTTTAAAAACATTTTGTATACCTTTCTGTCTTTGATAAAACACATTGAAACATGTCCGTTGAATGAAATTTAACATTTAACACCCTTTTAAAGGTTGGAAATGGGAGGGTTTTGAACGTATTCGATATTTCCTCGAAACAGTAGATGGTGAAATGAATTTGATGTAAAGGAAATACGATAATAAACCAAACATTGGAAATTGTTTGAAAAATAATCCTTTATGCAAAAATTACGGGAAAATGAATACAAAAAGGCTGAAGAATTCCTATTGAGGATTGAATTATGAAACGCTGAAAAACTATTTGATAGAATATGTTCAATTTATATGGCAAAATAAAAAAATTCAAACCTATGTTTTATATTGACCATATCTGACATGTTTTATATTGACCATATCTGACACAAATATGGTTCGCATTATGATGAAACTGCAATGTTAAACCAATAGATGTTTGCACAGTATTACCCGGCATTTAAGAGTGTATATTTTCGAAGTTTTTTGTTTTATTCATCACTTTGTAAGTAGTGTAAAACAGAAAATTAGAACTTACTCGACACATTTATACTGTTAATTTATTTCTACTTCTTATTTTTATGATTCTGTAATTGCTGTATGCCCTTTGGATTGTTTAATGGTTTCATTTTTCTTTTATACACTTTTTTTCTTCTAATACTAAACCTTTTATCACCACGATCGAGAAGGAAACTAATTTATGATTTGTATTATATTGATCTTGTTTTCCTGTCGAATGATACGTTATTAAATACATGAATAAATGAATAAATGAACAAATTAATTAATTAACTATAACAAGTAACGTAAAGGAAAATAAAAAAAAAGAAAGAAAAGAAAGGATGTGGATGGAAAGAACATGCATGTGCGCATATGTGTATACATCTATTTGTGCTTCTGTCTGTATGTGTATGTGTGTGCGTGTGTGTGAGATTTATATATATATAGAGAGAGAGAGAGAGAGACAAAAAAAAGGAGAGAAGGAAGGAAAGAAAAGAGATCTTCTCACCTTCATAACTTGTTCCTTTCCTTCTTCAGAGAGTGCATAGTAAAGAGGTTCAATCACACATTGTCTTGATACCACCTGAGTAAAGTGAAACAGAAATGGCAATCATCATTAAGAACAATAACAATTAGACCTGACCATGGGATGTGACCTTTAAATATTTGTTATAATTACTTATTGATCTAAAATAAAAAAAAGTTGTGAAGAACATTATAAAAGTCAAGGATATTGAGGTAATGAAAAATAGTCATTCATAAAAATAATAATGTTTACGCGTTTATTTGAATCCAACAATATTTATTTTTGTTGTGATTTGGGATGAAATTGTTTTTAGCGAAGGGTTTTTACCAGAGCAATTTATTCAATCTGGAGTTAGATTTTGATAAAGGTTAAATGACTGGGCAACTTAATTGGTGTAAACTTTACTACCAAGGAAATATATTGTGTGAGCGTAGCAGGGGGCTACTTTCATCAGAGTATTACAAATTTTGTGCAAGACATTGAGCGTTTATCTAATTACTGCCTTCGCCTCATTGAATGAGAGTAAATTAAAAATGTAACCTTCGAAATGTTACTTTCTTCTCGTATTGGGTCTCTATTGTAAAAGCCTTAATTTGACCGGCTTTCATCATGCACGATTTTAATACTATACCAAGGCCAATTATCGGTTCTATCAAATTTAGCGATCCTATAGGAAAAGTCATTGACAAATTTAATGTGTAGTACGCGACATTTCTTTTCTGGAATTTGCAAACCTACTATTAAAAATAAAAGCCCACACCTCTTCTCTGCGCTGTTAGCCATTTATATTTTATTAATGTCTATATCTTCACAGACTTGCAGCGATTCGTTTGCAAAGGCATTAAAGGTGTTATCTATCGAACATATCAACTATTAGAAAAAATATCCCTGAATGTGTAAGGTCAGGGAGACGCTTTCTGACCATAATGTGCTCTAAGGTTACGAAAGACGATTGGCTGACCCTATATGCGCGTATGTCGAACGAAAGACGATTGGCTGACCCTATATGCGCGTATGTCGAACGAAAGACGATTGACTGACCCTATATGCTTGTATACGAGGGCAAGACAAACAAACATAATTCAAGTACGCATTTCATCACTTTCTCTTTTTCATAGTTGTTGATTGGAATTTTTGGAATTTTGGAATTTATTCATTTGAACGTCATCGACATATACAGCCAACATTTTGCTCTTATTACATTTTTTTTATGTTAAACAAATTATACAAGATAAAGCAGATATGAGTGATTTGATTACAATTTGATTGAATGCTGCCAACATACGCGAATAAGCAAATCAAAATAGGCCTATTTTTGGTAGAGTCTAAAAATAGACCACTCAAAATGACAAATAAAGCTATGTCTTATTTGAAAAGTTTTAATACGTCATGATTCGTGAATAGAAACCGGTGATGGATGTATATATGCTGTAAGAGAGGAGTATGCAGAAGAGAGGGAGAAAGTGCCTCCAAACTGTCGGAGAGCTATCCTGTCAGGAAAAGGAATTAAGATTTACAAGAGGAAATGAAAGCCAGCCCTGAGTGGCAACATGTTGTGCACGCTTTCTACCGATCGGAAGAAATATAAAAAGCGTCGTGGTATAGTGGTTCTGACTCTCGCCTTTCCTACAAGTTCGAATTCCACCCATAACGTTAATTTTCTTCAGCACGAAATTTATCCACATTGTGCTACACTCCACCCAAGTGAAAGTTTTCAAGACTAAAAGCCCCCCCCCCCCTCACACCTATGCAAATGGAGTCGAAAATTGACGAATTGGCAAAATATGGAAGCTTATAGGTGCAGCGTGAAGGCGATTTGTTAAACTCGTCAAGGTGCCTCCTCTGGCACGAGAAGACGACTTTAAAAAAACTCCCCTTCACGCCGCAGTGGGCCTAATATGTTTCCGCATTTTCCAATTCGTCAACTACCCTCCGCCCCCATTGGTTAGGTGTGAGGGGCTTTAACTTAATCAAACGTCGAATAAATGAAATGCCTTTCCCCACATTTATCAGAGTTGAGATTTCTGTTTAAAAGTCCGCCGGCATGTTAAGGCGATTTTTTTTTAAACTTAACATGCGACAGTGGTCCTCATAATGCATGCATATACTTACTGTTGGCTTATTTTCCACGTTAGTCTCGTCACTCTCATCCGCTCCGATCGCTCTTTTTCCTGCAGTGTAGTTAAAATATAGATTGTACTCAGCATGTGAGCATTTATGTAAAATATTTGTTCAATAGCTTTAAATATTGGAAATTTCATCTTTCATATTCCTTAGCAAAATCGCTCCATCTGACAGAACATTATATTCCACTAAGGCTTCGTTATTCTTCCAAACCAATGCTATGTTTGTGACTCCCTCTGAGATTTATTTATTTACTTATTAACAAACATTTATTTTTAAAATGATAGGTCATAATTGTATCTGTCCGGGACATTTGATATGAACTCTGGCATTGGTTAAAATCATTCTGGAAGATGGATATAACGAGCAGATGAACATCAGAGATATTCATTTTGTTAAGACACACAAGGTTAAGCACGCTGTGATCTAGTTAACATTTCCTTTTTTGAATGACTGGTTGAAAAATTGAAATAAAAAACATCTGAACAAAATATTTCAAGAATTCCTGCTTTCTTCAATTAAGATTTCTTATTCCATGATAAAGATTTATTGATTTCTTCCAACCATTGCTCGGAAAGTTAGCGTTTTATATATAAATATGTATAAAAAAAAAACCACCCCAAAAACGTAGCTTCAATCAAAGAGCATAAGAGATTCATTAGGCTTAATACAATGCCAGGCCATTCAATTCTTTGCAAACCTTAAAGTGTACTCCAGCCTTGTTCGAAACTGCTGTACGTCTTTGCATTCATATATCCTAGTATTAAGTTATACTCCCACTAAGTGATGTTGATTACGTCGGAGTACTATGGAAACGAAAATAGAAAGAACTTGGCAAGGCTTTGAAGAAGATGACCATTATCTTTCCTTAGTCTTCATTTTTGATTTCCGCTTAGTGTGGATTATCAAAACATCTGTCTTATTCCATTGAATCTAGTAGTCAATCCATATTCGGATGAGGGCAGTGTAAGAATACCAACGTCTTCTGGCAAAGGTTAAAGAAACTTGCTAAAGGAAAGGAAATCTTTTATTTAAGGATAATCATATCTTTGTAGAAAGCTATTATTGAATTATGCGAAGAAATATGTTTATGCGTGATAGGAATGTACTTTCTGGTTGGAATCCATTACACCATCGATTACACCATCACTGTACACCCTTGGAATATTATTCATTTTTTACAAATTGGCAAAATTTTAGCCATCAGGAAGGTCTCTTCCTGGTTGTGATATGTTATCCTTGTCATGGGATCTTGTATGTTATACATGATGAATCAAATCAAGTAAAACAAAAATCTGTCCAAGTGCTGATGATATTTTCATCACGTAATTGGTTGAAATTTTCTCCTGTTAGGTACTAGTAAATAATGCAATTGTTGTTATACAAATATATGCTTTTGGATATCTTAAGACATTATTTTCAGACTTTACGTTGCGTGTAGATAAAGGAATTTTGCTAGTGTTAATTCCCATAATTCGTCATATAATTTTAAAGCGATAGACCAGTTTTGGGATGAGGGCGCTTCAGATATTCAACTAGTTTGCGAGCTGCTCCATAATGCAGTTTTTCAATAGTAAATTAGAGCATGTTCGTAGTTTGTTTGAATGAAATCGACCTAGAAATGGCTTAATTATCGCAAAATAAAAAATCATGCGGCGGTCCTATCTCCCAAGCAAAACATGATTCAAGTACAAAATGAATGCGAACTCACACACCGCAGACAATACCACCGATCGCACCGCCCATTTCAGGTCGACGCTCCCCCGTGCAAAAGCACTTAGCACACCCTAGGAATAATGGCTGAATGACGTGTTCGGCGTAAAATACACAAAATAACGAGCACAAACGTACTCCTTATATCCTATACAGATATATGTAGGCATGTAAAACAACTTGTGAATACAACAGCTCGTTTAAAGGGGAATTACACACAGACAATGATATACAGTCAGTAAGTGAAGAAAAATCAGATGAACAAACTGTGAAAATTTGAGCAAAATCGGATAATGAATTTTCAAAGTTATCATTTCCACCTGTGCTGGGCATCCTTATATTGGCAATGTATAGCTAATTAGCATAATCTGTGATGTCATACATGGAGAAGTCCTCATGCACTTTGTATATAAATTTATTGAAAATGGATCAATATCATATTTGAAATGAGGAATCAACTTCGTTCTTTCTGGAATGATTTCAGTATTGATATGGCTATAATATATTTAAACGACAAAACAAAATGTTGTCTACTTTTCTGGAAAAAGAGGGAAATGTGAAATTTTGTGTACAAAGTGAATGGAGAGTTCTCCATGTTGGCAGCCATTTTGTGCTTGTACACTTTCCAATTTAAGGAGCCCATGAGGGGTGTAAATCAAAACTTTGAAAATTCATAACTTTTGAATGTATTATCCAATTTTCCTCAAATTTTCACAGTTTGTTCATCTTATTTTTCCTCATTTAATGATAGCAATTTAATGTTTGAGTGTAGTCCCCTTTAACATC
The DNA here is from genome assembly GCA_036244855.1 of Temnopleurus reevesii. Taxonomy (NCBI): domain Eukaryota; kingdom Metazoa; phylum Echinodermata; class Echinoidea; order Temnopleuroida; family Temnopleuridae; genus Temnopleurus; species Temnopleurus reevesii. Next base: position 25,086 of record BQKZ01005689.1, on the reverse strand, counting down.
ACTTTCTGCATCCCGATCATTACGAATCGAACTTGAATCGGTTGTGTCACTATCATGATTTATGTTCCAATTTGCATTAATGTCCCTATTAACTTGACTATACTCTTATTACCACCACTACTACTTCTACTACTACTACTTACTTCTACTACTGTCAAAACTATGATGCACGGACTGACGTCTAAGTTACTAAATACCTATCTCAAAACAAAGTATTAGGTCCAGTAATTGTTCATTAATTATAATATGATGGTCTACCGGTAACTGGTATTCTAAAGTGTAGACTGTATATAGAAATTACTCAAAAGGGAATGTCTGGGCAAAATGTGATAAAAATGCAATTTTTCCATTTTTTTTTACGTCCCTTTAAGTTTCCCTTTAAAGAATGAAGCGAATCTTTGTCAGCCTTCCGATATGCAGCTGATGGATTTCATGTAGAAAATCGTATACTCCAAAACAGTAAGTGCATGTTGCAGACACGCATGTACTCTTTCCCACCTATCATTAAGTCTATTTCTACTAGCTCTTCTGATCTCTATCACTTTCGCCACCAACATGACAGCACTTGTACTGTTATTGCTAATCTGACTACATGGTTGAACACAGAATTAACCTACTTCATGCTATATTTTTTTTAACGAGCAGAACTAAATTTCAACCAATATGAGCAAAATATTACCATTGGGAGGACACAGCAGTTAGGAAGTGTATTGCCCGGGGCTGGGTTAAAACCAATGCCCAATTATTTTGAGAGGTTATACCTTTTCAGTTATCCACTGTACCATATCTGTACTNATGACTGTTGGTAGACAATAGACAATAGAATTATTGATAACTTTTCGTTATAAAAGAAGCGTCGAACTACAAATGGATTAGAAAACTTTTAGGAGCACGACTTGTATGTTTCTTTGTAAACTGAGACTGGATCGATAGATAGACGTTGAGTTTTGACATCGTGTGATTGATACATCTTCTTCTTTGTGACATTTATCAAACATAAACAATCTAATCATGGCCAAGAGAGTCACAGCAGTCAGATATCAATCTTATTTGACAGTAGTTTTTGTTCTTGTGATGGTTGCAGTTCAATGTACGTGTAATATCCTCGATGATTTGAACATTGACAGATTTAACCAAGATTATAAGCGAGGTGGCAGTAAGTATATCTCTAAATTCTAAATTTATTCGATGTTTATTTCTTTCTATCTTCTACATGTGTTCACTATCTGTTCTTTGTTTGTCTTTGTTCCAAAAGCGCCATGGGCACCATGCGGACATGTGCGCTTTATGAATAACCATCTTCATCATCATGGTTATTTTTATGATTATTATTGTTTTTATTACAACTAAGAACCAAAATGGTGAATGAGTATATATGAATGAAGGGTAAGTTTGGATTAACAAACGTTTCAGTTTCATAGTGGCATGCTAATCATTTTTATATTACCTTGTACGAATCGGGGATCAACTTGTATCCTAACTTTCTTCAGCAAGAAATGTATCCACATGTGCTGCACTGACCCTACGTGAGGGGAATTGGTACCTGGTAGGAATATATTCCTTGAAATACATAATCGCCTCACGAGCTGCCATTGCTAATGCCAGAGTAATAATGCTGCATTAATCGTAGAGCTCTTAAAGATTTTTTTTATCAGAGGTTATTAGCGCTATATAAGAACTGCATATTATCATTATTACTCATGGGCCGCTAGAATTTTACGCATCCTGGTTCGGAAACAGGGGGGGGGGGCGTGTCCCGGTGCAAACCCCATTTATTCAGTTGCCCGACGATTAAAAAAAAGTAAAGAAACCGCAATATCCTGAAGAAAACTGGTTTACTCACTGTCGCCGAAAAATTGCATTTCAAATCAACTGAATATATAGATTTCAAACATTTGAAACCGGGCCCCCACCATCCCTCTCCGAGTTCAATAATGGGAGAACAACGTTTCAACGCTTCTAAACTCTTTGTCCACACCCACACACACACACACACACACACACATATATATATATATATATATATATATATATATATATATATACATATATCACTAACTTTCGTGAAAATAATCGACAATAAATAATGATAATAATTTGCAGTTCATATTTAGCGCTCAAGCGCTCTACAAATAATGCAGCATTTTTACCCTGGCTTTAGCAATAGCAGCTTGTCAGGCGCTTATGCGTTTCAAGGAACATATTCCTACCAGATACCCTATTCACCTCACCTGGGCTGAGTGCAGCAATGAAGGAAATTATCGCCATGAGTGGGACTCGAACTGCGGACCTCTGCATGAAAGCCTAAGGCGAGAGCCTCAGAACAACTACACCATGACGCTTCCATACATATAAAAGTATGCCCACAAGTGTCTGAGACCAGTGGCGGAGCCGCAGGGTGTGTGTCTGAGTTTGTGTGCATGTGTGTGTGTGTGTGGGGGGGGGGGNATAAAACGTGTCCAATGATAAGTATGTAGGTTATGAGGAATTGTACAGGTTAAATGAGTATATATGCCCCGGAAGAGAGTTCTTGTAAAGGTAAATTGGGTTTGATTGTAGGGATGGGGCGGGGTGGACCAGGTGAATGTGTAAAGTAGTTGTCCATTGAGACGTTAAATTTAGGAGATTTATGCAAAATTCATTCGATTAACAAAACCTACTAGATTCATATCTACTGTATACAATAGGCTATTGTATTAATTCTATATCTGAGGGAATATTATTAATACAAGATGGATACTTTCCTAATGAGCTGTTTAAGGGGCGTCGGTGAAAGACATCAGTAAAAGGCAAGTAAAAAGGGTTCTTGCCTGGAATCTAAATAGCTTATAACGATATCAGTTATAAGGAAGCATTTGCCAATCATTAAGCCAAAACAAAAAAAAAATCTGACATTTTGGGTTCCAACCTAACAATTTACCCAGGTCAGTAAATCGACTTAACGAGTAACGTATACTCTTTTAAATGATTACATTTAGAGCATAACAGAAATTTCCAGGAGTTTTCCGATTCTCAGAAAAGCGTTTGATGACAGAAAGAGGGAGGGAGAGTCCAGGTTTCCTATTTTAGATATCATGCAGGATTTCTAATTTTCCTAATAAGCAGTTGATCAGCAGTTGATAGAATTTTTGTGTGTCGATTATTTTCGTTTAATGTGTGATGCATTTCTCTATTCGTCGTGTTTATCTAATTTAATTTGATGTGATTTTGTTTTGATGGTGTACCCTGACCTTGCCTTTTATTAAAGTAATTTTCAATCAGACAGAACATTAAAAGTCTTTAGTGAAACGAACGGCTGACATCAGATTAATTTTATGATGAAAAGATATCCCAGGTGAGAAAACATTTGTTTCTACTGAATCCACATGAATTACGATCTATCATATTCTGACATGTACATGTATAACACTTAATCCGAATCAGAGATTTATCAATTCAATTTTCTGTACACCTGAATGATATAGATTTGTATTATGAGAGGTTATCATTTGGATTTATTTATGATATTTTGAAATGAATTATGTTTGGCGGCAAAATGTTACATCCTGAAGAGTAGATCGACTTGAAAGCCTTTCTTATATTGTGTTTGATAAATGGACGCATTTATAAAAAGACATCCCGACTTCCTTCTGCCATCCTTCATCGGTATATAATCGGAAAGATTAGGCAAAATAAAGGAAAGTGGGATATCCTTTACTCCATCATCTGATATTTAAACAAGAAAAAAGAGAGAAATTGTTCTCAAGATGAAATCCCAATTTAAAGAACGTCTCAGATTTTTGACTTGGTACTTGAAACAGTAGAAATTATTACCCACAAATTATTCACCATTTGATGTGTCTTAATGGCTCGAAAGCAATTACCATTTTATTACGAAGCCTAACAATAATTTTCTCATTTTAGTGTGATAAACCTGGATTGACAAGTAGACCACTTAAATGGATCAATATTGGTTTGATGTCAGTTTGGTCCCACATGGTCGTGACTTGAACAATCACTCCGGGATCTAGAGCGGGTCGTTGACAAAAAAGTAACGAATAAAAAACAACGTTGAGACTAAGCAGCCATGACGGTCGCCATGATTAGTGTCATGCTTATGATTATGATATCATTGTTGTTATACGGACTGATCTTCTAAGTTTAAAGTTAATATCAAAGTTATTAAACTATTATTTAATGATTGCCTCTCAAACAAGCTCTCTTTAACGTGGAATGGAAATGATTAAAGAATGATTTAGGCATGTTGCACACGAGGTGCTACGTAATTGACGTACACTGTGGGCGTCAACGATGGGTTCTGCATTGACACTCTCCATTGACACCCTGCATTGAGCTCTTCCTTAACGCTCTTCCTTGCCACACTGCATTGACACTCGGCATTGACACTCTTCCTTGCCACTCTGCATTGACGCTCTGCATTGACGCTCTTCCTTAACGCTCTTCCTTGCCACTCTGCATTGACGCTCGGCATTGACGCTCGGCATTGACGCTCTTCCTTGACGCTTCATAGTGAAGAAGTGACACTGGACATTATCCTGACTTGAGCAAGTTGATTGACGCAGTCATAATTGAGTTCTCGTACGCATTCACTGCGGCATTTCAAATTTCACAATTTGCTAATGCAATTCTGCGTCAATAATCATGAGATATTATTTTTTGCATCAGCTGTTTTAAATCTACGCTTTGGGTGTAATTACAAGTGGGATGGGGTTTAAAGATACAAATGCTGTCAGAGAGCGAAGAACAAATAAGATGAATGTTGAAATATTGAGAAAAATCTGATAATCTGTGCATAAAACATTAATTCTCAAATTTCTCATTTCCATCACGGATGAGTTAGGAATTATGGCATATGCTGTAATGGCAACAATTGGGTAAATTTATATCAGTTGTTCACATCATTTCTCTTATTCAAGATAAATATACAAAATTTTCCTTTTTGTTTCTCCTTTGAATGTGATAAAGCCACGTCAATTCTATTAGCATTACTTGTATGTTTTTGTTCAAGGGGCCCTGTATCATAAGCAAAACTCTGCTTCTCTAGGGTCCCAACCATTTCTATATTACTTTTACCTTTGTATATGATGTGAATTTTGATATGGTTAAATAAAGTCTAAATGGATTGAATTGAATTGAAAGCATTTCAGAAATAATAATGGGGATTCCACTTCGCAAATATGATCCTTAACACTCGGTCACATTTTTGATGAATTCATGTTCAAATAAATGGGGAATTTCCCATGCTGCCATTACAGAGCATGTCAAAGTTGCCAGCTCAAAGACGTCCATCACAAGCAGGAAAATTTGCAAATTCATAATCCTTGAACGGATTATTTGATTTTGCTAAAATGTTCACAAATTTTTCATCTTATCTTATTTTTTATTCACCGACGTATTACATTGATAATGCGTAACTTCGATGTTGTGCCATGTAATCGGGATACATCCTTTCATTGACAAGTTCTACGAATGACAAAAATATACATTTCTTGTAAGTTTTTGTTAATTTCTAATTATAAGTCTATCTCCTGATTAACCCTATACCCAGTCTATTGATCACATTACATGGAAACATATTACCAATAATCACTATAATTCATGGACTCCCGGAGTTCCGCCGGCTCGTAAGTCAGTAACCTGTCATTAGTTTTAATGTGTTCAGCGGTGCATGAAAACTAATGCGTATCTGATAACTACTAATTTCACCATGTAAAAAGCTTGCTGGCTGGGCAAAACAAAATCAATAGCAACGGCCATGGGTAGAAACTGCGTCAAAATATATTTGAGGGGAAATTTTGTTATTTGCTTTGTTACACGACCGGTAGAGGACGTGCTAAATGTAGCGTGGTTGACTACCGGCTGTCAGACGAGTAGCCGGGAGTGCGCACACTTGCAAAGCTTTCCGCGAATCAGATGGGTGCAACCAAACAGCCGCGTTAAAAGTTTCAATTGCTTTCGGATAATCACCATCTATTGTGTAGCTGGAACAAGATAATAAGATACATCGTAGCATGTTCGAATAAATATCCGCTAGACTGCGAATAATCATTTAGATAATACGTCATTTTCATCAGGAACGACGCAGGCTTTATAAATGATCGATGACTGTTGGTAGACAATAGAATTATTGATAACTTTTCGTTATAAAAGAAGCGTCGAACTACAAATGGATTAGAAAACTTTTAGGAGCACGACTTGTATGTTTCTTTGTAAACTGAGACTGGATCGATAGATATACGTTGAGTTTTGACATCGTGTGATTGATACATCTTCTTCTTTGTGACATTTATCAAACATAAACAATCTAATCATGGCCAAGAGAGTTACAGCAGTCAGATATCAATCTTATTTGACAGTAGTTTTTGTTCTTGTGATGGTTGCAGTTCAATGTACGTGTAATATCCTCGATGATTTGAACATTGATAGATTTAACCAAGATTATAAGCGAGGTGGCAGTAAGTATATCTCTTGTACAAATTCACAATTTATTCCCAAATAATGTTTATTACTTTCTATCTTTTACATGTGTTCACCATCTGTTTCTGTGTTTGTCTTTGTTTCAAAAGCGCCATGGGCACCATAATGCGGACCTGTGCGCTTTATGAATAACCATCTTCATCATCATGTTTATTTTTATGATTATTATTGTTTTTATTACAACTAAGAACCAAAATGGTGAATGAGTATATATAAATGAAGGGTAAGTTTGGATTAACAAATATTTCAGTTTCATAGTGGCATGCTAATCATTTTTATATTACTGGGAATCATGTATCACCTAACTTTCTTATCCTTGTACGAATCGGGGATCAATTTGTATCCTAACTTTCTTCAGCAAGAAATGTATCCACATGTGCTGCACTGACCCTACGTGAGGGGAATTGGTCCCTGGTAGGAATATATTCCTTGAAATAAATAATCGCCTCACGAGCTGCTATTGCTAATCCTGGTTCGGAAACAGGGGGGGAGGGGGGGTGTCCCGGTGCAAACCCCATTTATTCAGTTGCCCGACGATTTAAAAAAGTAAAGAAACCGCAATATCGTGAAGAAAACTGGTTTACTCACTGTTGCCGAAAAATTGCATTTCAAATCATCTGAATATATAGATTTCAAACATTTGAAACCGGGCCCCCACCATCCCTCTTCGAGTTCAATAATGGGAGAACAATGTTTCAACGATTATAAACTCTTTGCCCACACACATATACAGTCAAACCTGTCTACAGAGACCACCCCAAGGGAAACAGAAAAAGTGGCCACTGTAGACAGGTGGCCTCTATAGACAGGTCTTATAACATGCATTTTCACCTGGAGGGAATCAATTTACTTGGCCACTATAGACAGGTGGTGAGACAGTGGCCACTATAGACAGGTTTGGCTGTATATATATATATATATATATATATATCACTAACCTTCGTGAAAATAATCGACAATAAATAATGATAATAATTTGCAGTTCTTATTTAGCGCTCAAGCGCTCTACAAATAATGCAGCATTTTTACCCTGGCTTTAGCAATAGCAGCTTTATGCGTTTCAAGGAACATATTCCTACCAGATACCCTATTCACCTCACCTGGGCTGAGTGCAGCACAATGTGGATTAATTTCTTGGTGAAGGAAATTATCGCTATGAGTGGGACTCGAACTGCGGACCTCTGCATGAAAGCCAAAGGCGAGAGCCTCAGAACAACTACACCATGACGCTTCCATACAAATAAAAGTATGCCCACAAGTGTCTGAGACCAGTGGCGGAGCCGCAGGGTGTGTGTCTGAGTATGTGTGTTTGTGTGCGTGTGTGTGTGTGTGTGGGGGGGGGGGTACCCAACCTTCTCGAACCGCCCCGTTAGATTTTTAGTGCACAGAAAAATACCTCCACAATGTGTTCAGACATTACTTCAGTTCATGAAGCAAAGTCATAAAATGAAACAGGAGAGAGTGAGAAACATTTTTTTTTATTATCATTTTTGTCTTCTTATCTCATTTTTTTAAAAATTAGTGGTAATGGTAATTTAGACAGAAAAAATAAAACTGCTACTTGATCTCAAATACGTTTTCGATTGCAGTTGATATTGCCCATTGTGTTAGTAGGGGATACGTAATGTTGCATGAAACCTGATATGATTTCATTTAAGTGTTCTTTTCTATAGAATCACTATGTATTCCAATATGATGCCCTTTGAATTAATACGTTGTCAAGTTTTCTCTGTCTTCATGAAACGATACAATTTGGCTACCGACACAGACAGACGGCCGCTTGTTTAGATTATTTACAGGAGTGTAATCGCCTCGAAATCGAGCATAGAATTGACCATGCCCTAAACTTCAGGAGCAGCCAAGCAATGCTTTCAATATAACCAGTCAAAAAACCCTAATAATAAGGACAAAAAGTTCAGACTGTTCCCCAATTTTGTGACCAGCTGTACATAGGAGCAAAGGAAGAACCTTTATGAGAGAGACTCGCTGGTGTCTAAAAATGCTGAGGGGTTGACGGAAGGATGGGATAGGATAGAAAGAGAGAAGCACAGAAATCATGAATATAATCATAGGGGCAACAACACATGGAATCATCTATACACTCGTTGTTTATGTTTCATTTACTTAAAGACCTTCTACTTCTACGGGCAAATTTATGTACTTGAAACTGCTTCTCCTAATTGTTACTATGTTGGCTATAAACATGAATGCTAAGACCTCGGTCACATAGGGCTCCCGGAAGTAACACGATTCAACACGACTCTTTGTCAATTCACAGCTGGCTGCCTGCGAACAAAGAGTCGTGTTGATTCGTGTTGCTTCTGGGGGCCCTACGTATGTGACCGAGTGTTAAGGATTATTGATCCAAGATATGACGTGTCCATATTATAGTTAGCAATAACCGTATCACTAACCATTTATCGAATTTACCATATATAACTTTTAGTTAACCATGATTTGATTTATAATCTTTATAGTTATTGTAGATATCGTATAAAGATTTTGTTTTTTTTTTCAATATAGATATCATAGTCCGAGAAACTTGGTTCGTTTATTAGTTTTCGTGAGATTGGATATGTAGCACTGATATGAGCTGAGCATCTTCACTCATGTATTAAATGTTCAAAGTTAATAGATTGGGCTTACCTTCGGGCAGAAAGCGTTATATTAAATTAGTGAACATGGAGAGAGATCAGTTTCACATTCCGACGTGATACACGCTTCAAGGGAATCAACAACGATATTCATTCAAAATAGATGGCTACACAGAGTGAGTAAAAAAAAGAATGGTCCATTTAAAAAAAAAGGTGCACTGTTTCAAGTACATGATGGATCAAATATGTTAGTAGGATAAACATCCTTCTGTCAAACTGTTTCAACGGGATAATTGCACGCATGAATGAACAACATCCATTCAATATTGCAATAAAACATTTGCGCAACTTGGCTGGTTGAAAACAAAATCAACTTTTTAACCAAATTTATAGTGAAATGCATATACAGATAGGCATACGCGAATCACACCATAGAGGTATATAGCCGTAGTACCTCTATGAATCACACACACTTAATTACCACACCTACAAACAGACAAATAGGAAAAATAATCAACACACGCACACACACACACATTTTCTTTTAGCCAACTTATCTTTCACATGGTAAGATACGAAGCCCAAAATATTCCACTCTGACATTTACTATACACAGACCTAAAAGGCCCAGTGACATATTATGTTTAAAAGCCCCCTTTCACCGATGCGAATTTAGGCGGACGAAGGCTGACGAATTGGTAATCTACGGAAGCTATCGTGCAGTGCGAAGGCGAATTGTTCACCTCACCAAGACGCCTTCTCTAGGACGAGAAGTGACTTGTACACGCTTGCATTGGCGCCTTGTTTAAGACGAGGAGGCGAGATGGCGATCTCTTTTCCTAGACAAGGCGTCTAGGCGAGTTTTTACATATCGCCTTTTTGTCTTCTCGTCCGAGAGAAGGCACTGAGGTGAATTCAACAACTCCCCTTTGCGATGCTCGTATAAGTTTCCCTATTTTCCCAATTTATCAGCCTTCGTCCGCCGCAATTCGCGTATCTGTGAGGATGCTTAAAGCCAAAATATGCCTAGCATAAATTAATTTTAATTGAAACTCCCTGATGGCAGAAACACTCAAGCAAGCCGTTACAAGGAAACCATCTGAGGCTGACTTAGATTTCCAATTTCAATTCACGTATTTCATTTATAAGCAACATTTTCCAAGCAATTACGACGCACCGTCAACACAGGTACAACGCATGCGTATGTCGTGCCATTGACGTCTGCCGAGCGTCTTTCCGCCTTTTCGATGCTTTTACGGATCGTCATGGACGCTCGGCAGACGTTGGTTACAAACACAACTTAGACATGTGTCAGCATTTAAATACTTTCGACTTGCGTTCGACTTACGCGCAAACTAGCGTTAGGTAAACGAGCTTCCTGCACATAGGAGGCGTTAAATAAACTCAACTAACGCTAGCCACATATCTTGCTATAAAACACTTCATCATCCTGTGTCATCACATATCCAACATCCCATTGTCTATTACATGCAATATCCACGTCATTCACTACCGCCAGGTGCCTCTCAGCACAAGGTTGTAACATTGTATTAAATAAAGAGGCATATAAAAGATAATCAAATTCCCTATAGCACACTATTAAATGCAGGTGTGTCATTATGCGTCGTTGGATCGTGGAGATTGCGCCGTGACCCTTTATCTATATGGAGAAATTTGGGAGGGGGAGAAATCAATTTGTCCATCAACTTAAAATGCAACAAAACGACTCCAGTAATGAAGATACATTAACGTATTTATTTGAGTGCACAATTTTTATATTATATCCAAATTGGTCTATAAAGAGTATAAAGGACTCGGGTAACTTTTTGCATATTTTGATTCCACACACATCGCTGTAAACATGTCAATAATCATCTGCAAATTAGATTAAGATGAATAATAAATGAGTTTGAAATTGAATCTTAACTGGGTGTTTGATACATCTTTGAAAACTTGTAAGTTATGTATGCTTAATACGGATTGTGTGGGTGCGTAGATGCATGAGCGACGGTGCATGTATTGTGTAATTTTAATCTTATGTGTATGGCAGAAAATGGAACAAATTCTTAATTAATTTTTATTTCTTTTCTTTTCTTGTTGTTATAGGATGTACATCTTGTACCACCCATGCCTGTGTTCGACTTTGTACACGTAAGTGAGATAGTCTGATTGAATCACGTATTTATAATTCGAACATTTGAAAACCAAAAGGGAATTAGTTTTGATGCTTCAATTTACATCTCAATTTTATTTCGTAATTAGCTTGATTAATTAGTCGCGATTTTCAGGTTTTACGCTTAAACGTTCATACCAGGTATCTTTAGTCATGTGCATACTGTAAACGATTACAATTTGGTTTGAATATAAAAGTCCCTTTTGATTTTGTTAGACCCAAAAGACAGTCTGTACACCCCCACCCTTAAAGTTGGAGATGGTCTAACTTACCACATTTCAAAATCCCCTTTTTCGTATCAAAATTAATCCGCACTTTTGGAAGATTATAATATGTCGTCATTTTCATTTATTCCCATACAGAACAAATATAAAATTTCTTTAAGACCACCATTTTCTAAGAGTGTGCATTACAGGCGCAGAAAATGAAAAATAATGGTGATGCATTGTAATTTTAATTTCATATTTGAAGCAAAAAGGGTATTCTAAAGGCTGCGGTGTACTGTTATCAAATCTAGAGCATCTTTGTGAAGATATTTTTGAGTATGCTAAATTCTTCAAGATGGCCGGACGTCTGTCGTCATATTTCGGGTAAGTTCGGAGGCGCGTTCACGTCGCTTGGCTGTGTTGTGTTATGATTCTATTAGCAAAGCGACCGGAAGCGCCCTCGAATATTCCTGACATCAACACCGATCATGATCGTCGTCAATTATCCTCGTACCCTCGGCTCATCTTTGACCGACAATAATCATCGATGATAAGATCTATCACAACGATTGAATTTTTAATAATCAGTTTATCATGAAATATCAATGAAAATTGCAAGCAATAATTGGTAGCGATAAATATAACTGATGTAGGCGTACCTATTTTCTTTTGACCTGCTTTTGAATGTTTTTATACATTAATAAGTTATCACAGAGGAAATTTTCTACTGAGTGGTTAAATAATTGATAAATTATTTTAGAAGAATGTAGCTTAGTAAATGAACTAAAACAGATTTCCCGATTGGCCATTTGAGCTTGTAATTTTTGTTTGCTATTTCAAAACTTTATTTCAATGATTTATTCAGGTATAATGATATCTGATATGCTCGCCAAAATACTATTATGAAATTCATAAAATTATTGTATTTTGCAAGAAGTTATCTCCACTTCGTCGATTTTAATTTGGAGAATAACCTGTCTTGCCACTGTTATATTTCATAAGCTGATGTACATGTCACTCAATAATTCTTCATAAGAAAAGTTATAATGAGCAAAATGATCACAAAATTTAGAGGATTTTGTCAATAACTGTTTTCAAAGTATAGAGCGAGTCTTGAGCACGTTCCGGTTTGTTACATGCTGAGCACGCATCGGTCTCTCCTACTTGAGGCTCTTTCTGATCACGATCACTTAACGAACTTCTCCATACGGCAAATGGACCATTTATCATTGCATATCAAAACGCCAACACTAAAAATCATATCTTCGAATCTTTCAAATCATAAATCGAAACGGACGTTTTAAATCTTTAAAATCCATTCCGGAAGATAATGCAAGTGGCCTTTGTTAAACGTAATACCAGCAAAAACAAACAAAACGAAACACTCATTATGCAATTAAGAAAAATGTACTGCAATCCAAATAGATATCAAATTGAACTAAAATCATTGAATTCTTGTACCCTTTTAATTATAAAATCGGAATTTGGAGAGTGACCAATTAATGATAACCCTGTTCACACAAACTCGGTGAAGATGATTTTGAGTCGTTCTGATATCATTCGCTCACCATCGTTACAAGTTCTATAAAGCCCCGGTTACATAGGACCCCGGAAGTAACACGATTCACCCCGACTCGTTGTTCTGAGGCAGTTAAATGTGAATTAAAAAAAGTCGGGGTGAATCGTGCTGCTTCCGGGATCCTATGTGACCGGGGCTTAATAGGCAGTCACACCTACAGGCTGATCACATCCTGTTGTCAAACTGAATTCTCTTAAATTCGAACCGTGAAGTATAAGTACAGAATGTTGTGTTTAATCAATGAATTTGTACAATTGATATTGAGGAAAATAGCTTTTAAACGTCAAATTTCGAAATGAATAAGACAGCCATAATTACAATATTGTTGATGCGGTTTGAGAGCAGGTTGGAATCAGTCGGTTGATGTGACTGCCCTATAAAGGTGCAACCAAATGCAACACTGAGAAAAGTTTTTGAGTGCAATATAGTGTGTCTCAATAAAAACGTAACACTTTTGAAATGGTTGGCAAATTGAGCATATATAGTTTTATGAAAAAATGTTGATATGTATAGAAAGCTGAAGGATCGACCTTTCCTATGAGATGAAAAATTGGAAAAAAGAATNGTAGGAAGTGTATTGCCCGGGGCTGGGTTAAAACCAATGCCCAATTATTTTGAGAGGTTATACCTTTTCAGTTATCCACTGTACCATATCTGTACTGATGTCACTAACGTCATGAAAACTGATAATCCCGTCATGACTTTGACAGATAGTTAACCCGGAAGGAATTTATAGGGCACTTCCGGTCGATAGAGGCTTTGGATTCGCCTTCTGATATTGGTCGCATTTCACGATAAATGTGAATGTATGCTTTGAATTGACATATTGTCTTTTTTCTTCGTGTTGCTACTCAAATGAGCATAGAGCTTGATCAATTGTATGCGATACTATTTTCCCCCATAATAATTCGTAAAAACGTCAATAATGGACTAAAAATGAACTATTTTAATAATCTGATATGTTAGGCGCCCTTACAAGAAATAGTATCTTTAGATATCTCAATACCTACGGTTGAGAAAAAAATATGAGTTTTCTCATTATTAGCACTGAATTTTCATTATTTTGTTTTAATTTATGGCATATTTAGCTGATAAGCCTACGACAGATTATTCAAAATAGTTGAGACCTTAACGAGACTGATACAACAGTAGACTGGTCTGATTTCATCGATAACCTGAGGCAATTCACTGACCAACAACCTACTCTCAATCCGCTAATAACCACCGAAGGAAACGCGTCTAGATTTATCAAGAATAACCTTCCAATAAATCTTCATGGCTTAAAATTCATCTCGTTTCTTTTATCCTAGAGCTAGTGACGGCGTTTAAAGGCGTATCCGTGTTAATCACCATTTGTCGTATCCGTGTTAATCACCATTTGTCGTCCATTTACCAGCTGATGCCAATTTTCACTGCCAAAGATATTGCAAAGATACTTGGTATCCATCTGATCAGTTATTAAAATGCCCAATTTCAGAATACCTAATGATGTTAAATGCAGAGCGTCAGTTTCCAAGATATCTTGGTGAATTGGAATGAGCATTTTAACTAATTTGATAAATACCTGAATACTCGAGAATAAAATCATGCGTAAACTTAGATACCCATTGAGCGCTTTCAAACCTGGCAAGAATACTAAAAAAAAGGAGTTCGAAAATGCGCATAGATTGCATGCATTCATACATGATTAATTCCAATTACTGAGAGGAATAATGCCTTCATTATATAATGTGCCCCCACTACCACACAGATAGATATAAATGGCTTTTGATCTCATCGATAATGTGTAAAAATGAATAATTTTGGGCATTCATTCAACGAAATCTTAAATGAGTCAACTTATGGCAAGCCAAAATCGATACACCACTTTCTTTTGCAAAAATAATACAAACAATATCTTTGAAAAATTTACTCAAATTACTGAAATTATATTCATCCTCTTTTAAAAATCTTTGTCTGAAATATCTGAAATTAAAACGAAATCAATAACCATTTACGGACTTTTTACAAGGATAGTCGGTGACACCTATTATGACGTCATTCGAGCGTCCGTTACTCTTAGATGATTTTTCATCAACCTTTTCCTCAGTATTTCCCATAAATCTTCCCCAATTATCTACCCCCATTCATACTCCACTCATGATGATTAAACATTCGTTGATATTTATCTCACTTGCCGCATGGAATGAAAAATCGAATCAAAGTGATAGCCGATGAAAATAAAATTCTCTCAAGGCATAAGATGTAAATAACTTGGGGGAGTAACTGTATCATAATGGCAATGAAATCGAAACTGCTCAAAAATGAAGCTAATGTAATTTGTAGTTTGAGGCTCGACTCACCCATAGGTCTCGTGCAGATGTTTGTACATGTCTCCATATGTGAGATGAGGTAGTCCTTATTCAATGAACACTGTCTGCAGTCTGTAAAGGTATGCAAAGAAAAGATTATGGGTTATTACTATTATTCCATAAAGTCTATATATTCCTATATCTTACAAGTTTTTATTGAATCTGATATGCATTGAGCTACGGTAAATTGGAATATGTACGAAAAACAAAACAAAAATCAAACTTTTACAAGAGAACGTGGCAACACATATTATCTGTAAGTGGCAAATGTCATGATTATGAAAAAAAAAACTTATATCAAACTTTTAAAAAGTATAACATCTGAAAGAATATATTTATTAAAGTTCTTAATTATTCTTTAATAACAATTACATTGCAATACATAAAGTCTTAAAGAGTATTACTAAACCTTCATCATCTTTAAAAATGAATCCGTCAGCACAATTTATTGATTCTGAGACAGAGGAATCGTTAGCTCTTAGCTATACATCCAATCAAATCATTGGGTGCATTTGGAAAACGAGTCTTGAGATCTTTACTTTACTGCCTTTTCTTTCTCACTGTCTCTTGTCCTCTCTCTTAATTACCTGATCCATTTAACTATAATACACAAAGACTAATAATGGTTTATATCAGGTAGGATATGAAGGGGTTCAACACCATGTTTACCATGACCTACATGCGTGATCCTGGTATGAGATTAGATTTTGTAGCTGAAAGAATTTTCAGTTGTTTTTTTTTACCAATAAATAACACTGGAAAAAATTGATACTAAAATGTCTTTAAAAGATTAAGATTTTTGTTCAATAAGATTTTTGTTCAATATCAGATTCATGATGGTCTCAGTGGAGCGATATAATTTTGAATGATGAAAATACATACCACAATATTCATGCAGAATTTATTAGAAATATTAGTCTATACGTTTAATAATCTTGTAAGTAGTATCACTTAAGATGAAACCATAAATTAAATATACTCCTGAAATTAGTAAGGAATGTATTGTATTTACAACTGGTTTGGTGTTTGGATACCAGCAAAGTTTGGTAAATTTATAAAAAACTTTAATTTCTCCATTTCATTGCAAACTATTACACATATTTCATAACTGAATCAGATCAATGTCTATACATCACTAACAAGATGTGAAGGAAAAGTCCTAGATATTATTTATGAAGGAAATTGATCCACAATCCATAATTAAGATATGAACAAATGCTTACAAGTGCTTAAAGTTGAGCAATTTGTAGTACTTACTTAGACCGCTCCTCTTCGCTGCCTTCCTATATCGCCTGATATTCATTTCGTCTAGAAGGCTACAAGTTGTGTATTGAACCATGAGGAAAAGACACACAACCACTACTCCAACCTGTATCCTACTCCAATACCTCGATCCTTCCATCTTACTAAGATGTTCAGATCACCAAACTCTAATTAACAATATCAGAGCACGCTACGGTCCTTAAGCTGATACCAATGCAAGTGTACACTAACTCCGACACCAGAAGAAATATAGGTTTATTAGAAAACAAAAAGTAGGAGGTTCTTGAAAGTGAGTGAATGGTCGGTAGATGATGTTTGCAATTTTGGCTCACGCGTTAGAAAGCAGGTGATCGCTAGAAGCAATGCATTTGGTTGAGACTAGAAGACATTAGATTGTAACGAATACCCCTCTTTCCCTAGCTTGCCACTTTAAGGTATCAAGTCTGAGATGTTGAATAAGTTTGGAAGTACTCCTGCTATGAAAACTGATCTAGCACTTTGATAGACGGGAATCCCAAAGCCTTTAAGAACAAAGAAGATATATGTAGTGTTCGGAAACTTATTTTATAATAAGAATGGGCAGCCGTCAACGGAATATCGTGAGAGAAAAATTTAGCCGAAGTCGAATTATAATAACATCATTTCACAGCACACTCATTAATATTCAGTAGTTTGGTTTGGTGATAGGGAAGAAGAGGCGGACTTTTTTACTGATAGTTGTATCCTTCGTTCAATATTAATGGATGTTACGAAACGACAGTTGCGTCATTTTCTTGAGACAAACATGTCCGCACCTTAAGGCATGTCTTTCAAAGACTATAGTCATCAATTAATATGAAATATGTATTACGATATCATTTTTTATATTGATTTAATAAGAAATCTTTTAATAAGTGTGTGTGTATGATCAGGTGATTCGTGGAATTTTTAAAGGAAAAGGGTTTTATTTGGATTTTCTCTCAAAATATTTCTTGTTATTTACTCTTAGAATATGTCTACTCTTTTATTTCAAATGCTTTTGTTGTTCTTGTTTTATGTTGTCCTTAGTGTCCTATTCTTGGTATAGTTACATACTACTAAGTCTCATGTCTAATATTTTAGATTGCCCGGCAATTGTATTTAAAAAAAAAATGGTATACTCATGAGAATGGATAGCCGCTGGGGACAACGCATAATACTTCTGACAATGGTGGGGAATTTGTGTATGTTTCAGATGAGTTTTAGAAGAAGCAGCACGGGAAGGGGGCGGGGTGGTTAGCAGGATATAGCCTTATTGGGACCAAATCGGATAACAAACAGGTTCCCGCCTATAGCAGGGGTCCAAGGAATTAAGGTCAGCTGAACGCAAATATCAGTTGTAATTTCGAGCGAACTGGCTCCTCATTGAATAGTAAGAGGCATTATTGTGAGTGCAGGACAGGGGTTGGGTAGGGTATGCAAGGTCGCGTTTTAGACAAGGGTTCTTCGGGAAAACTACTTATAATCACACTTAGAAAAAAGGGCCCACAAAGCGTACAAAACTTCTCGGAAAAAGTACATTATTGGACCCTTTTTATGTACACGTCCAGCAAATAGGTACATAAAAGGGTGCACACTTCCGGAAAACGTGTAATATTCTGCTTGGAAATTATTGTTTGATCGTTTTCGTCATCATTTGCGCATGGGATCATGACACGATTGAATCAGATAGAACCAAACAATCCAAAAAAGGCGCGGGTTCGAATCTGATGAGCACTTATATTTGTTATATAAGAATGTATGTCACCATAATGTTGCAATATTGCACCAGAAAGGATCTCCCATTTCTGTTTTGTTGCACCTTTATTCTTAAGTTTCTGGTGAAGCCATTAAGGATAATAGACAACTGCTGCATCATATTGGGAATCGTACCGTATTGCGTTAACTTATATGCATATCCATCAAAAACACAAAATACTACATTCATATCTACTGGAGAAAGTAGTGTATTAGTTCTGTGTCTAAACGAGACAATAAAAGGGAAAATAATGATTACGTGATAGGGACTACCCCTAAAAGCTTATAAAGGGGGTAATGGGGCAGTTACACATACAGGCTGATCCCATCCTGCTACCAAAGGGAATTATTTTTACATTCGAACCATGAACTATACATTAATGTTTTGTTTAATCAATGAACGTGTACAATTGAGATTGAGAAAAATAATTTTCAAATATCAGAAGGAATAAAACTTTGATAATCACAATTGTTTTGATGTGTTTTGAGAGCAGGGTTTGATCAGGCTGTTGGTGTGACTGTCCGTTTACCCATTGGTAGGGAATATATTGGATGTATAAGCTCCCAAGGTTGTCCCTCGAGGTGAACGAGTTTTTATCTTGGTTTCCCATGGGGAAATCAGCGGCTGTGTGTGTGTAGGGA
>BQKZ01005688.1:42608-63856 GCA_036244855.1 Temnopleurus reevesii | reverse complement strand
CATATTTTATTTAGTACGAGTGATACAACACTCAAATGTATTTTGAGATCTTCCTTTAGACATGCTAATGATGATACATGTCATTCAAAGAGCGCACATATCCACTCAGCAGAGTGGATACTAACAGTATTTTGTATTGTATTTATTTTGTAAAGCGCATAGAAACTCACGTATTATGCGCTATATAAACATAAATTAATATCATTATTACTATTATTACTCAATTCTAATTATTATCATGGCTTTAGCCATCGCCATCCCTGCGTCGACATATCTAAAATATAAAATATTCATGCAAGTACATATTCACCTCACCTGGGTTGAGTGCAGCACGATGTGGAAGCTTTTCTTTCTGAAGAATATCAACGCAATCGATAGGATTCGAATTTTAAGCCCTCTTGTTCAAAGGCCGCAGTTGGAACCACGACACCGCGAATCTCTTCAGTGAATAAAAGTGAAGCTACTTTCTTTTTTGTTCATGAAAATATTGAGGAGGCCTGAATGGAATTATTTGCTTTGTCCGAAATCTTTTCCCTATTTGATCAGAGTGATATCAAACATTTTTAAATGCATGGACGCAGATATAGTTATTGATTCATACTTTTGAATATTTAACGATTAATGCATTTATAGCCTAAAATGCATTATCAAAAACAAAGAATTAAATGAGTGAATGGATGAGCAATGAGTGATTACGGGCCTGGTACAGAATGATGCAAGTATCCTTGCGATAACTTATATACCTGTTACTGGAAAATACCTAACACAGCATCAGGAAATATGTTGATATTTATTTATTTCATTTTTTTGCCTTCCAGCTTTTATTTAGACCAAGAGATGGCGCTCACAGTGTAAACGCCCAAGAGCCATTTATTACCTAGTTTGGCAACTTTTCTCATACACCAAAATACAGCTGTGCTACCAGGTATTGTTTATACGTATATAAATTCCTTATATTTGGCAGTGGAATACATCTTTACATAACTCTGTCAGCGCTCTTGAATCAGCATAATTATCCCGTCTTTAGCAAAGGTCACCACCTGCATAATTTTTTTTATTTCCGAAAGCTGCGGCTTAAAGTGGAAATAAAAAAATATTGAAAATTAACATGGTCACATAGCTTTCACGAATGTACAACAGCTTCAACAATAACAGCATCACTAATAAGAAAAATAGAAGAAAAACTAAAGTAAATGGGGCGATGGGGAATATGTTGAGTAAGAACTTGCGTGTTTAACGACTTTCTAAATTCTTCCTGAAGAGGTTGAGCAAAAAAGCCAGTAAAATATTAAGTTCCTCCGTAAATCTGTTTGAATCAGTGTGGGTGGTTCTTAAGGACGGAAAATAGCGTCCACGGGGAATTAAAGGCTCCGCATACGGGAAAATATGTCAATAAAAGTAGCTTAATATGACGGAATTAAATCTGCGTAGCATTCCGCGTTCTGCTAAACCAATCTTCATCGTTTCTATTTCAATGTCCGTTCTATTCCCCTTATTCATCTATCCCCTCCCCACAATAGCACCTCCTGCCCCCTTCCCTTATACCCCCATCCTCCCCTTTCCGATTTTAAGGCAGGCCCACACCTTTGCGTTTTCAGCCTGCTTCGTCCTAGCGGTTTTTTTTTCATTAAAAACGCTCCTCGAGCGCACATTATACGATGATCAGGCGGTGGACTGACGTTCGGCTTGTACATGCTCAAGGAGCGTACACTGAACGTCAATCTGTCGTAACTATGACCTGCGTCTTCGTGCGTCCAGCCTAAAATCGCAAAGGTGTGAGTCAACCTTAACCCCCCCCCCCCCCCCTTTTGTGTTCCGGATGTTTTGACTCTTACCCCTATGAGTCCCCTTCCTCAGGTTCCTGAGTTCCCGGGGTACAAAACAGCTCAGTCGCACAATGTCATCATATCTAACGTATTCCCAGTGCATTGCATGATTGCTGCCTCAACTTAAGGCTGACTCACACCTTTGCGTTTCTATTCTGCGTCATCCCAGCATGTTTTTGAAAAATAAAGACGCACCCTATGCGCACAGTCTACGCTGATCAGATGATCGACTGACGTTTGGCTTGCGCTAAAGGAGCGTAAGACAAACGTCAGTCCACAGTATGACCTGCGTCTTTGTGAGTTCAGGAAGATTTTTTTTTATTTAAAAAAACCGTGGACCGATGTTGGCTAAAAATCAAAAGGTGTGAGTCGGCCTTGAGGTTCGTCATTTCCCGGGATGCAAAAAAAGAAAAGAAAAAAAAAAAAGAATAATAAACTACCCATACTAATAATGATTTTTAAGCACCAAATTTTGATTGTAAAGCCTTATATTATCACGGATATGTACAAAATCAATGTTGGGTAGCATTTAGAAACTGACAGTTCAGATATTTTTTCAAAAGTAAGCTATCATATCACTGCTTAGTTTACGAACAACATCAACCATTTAGGTTGCATTTAGAATGTGACAGTTGCATTTTTCTTAAACGGAAACATTGTTGAACGTTGTCGTTAAAATCAAGTTGGATTGCTTCAGTGATGTTTAATCCGTAAGCAATAGTTTGTACAATGCGACACAATGCAATATCATGTATGTTGGGTAGAATATCAAACTTGACACCGAGTCTCGAGCAACCCTCTTCCCAGGCCCTATCCTCTCCCGTTACTCATGCATCCGTTCCGCTAATGACTCTCTTCTTGAAGTACATGTGGGGGCAAACCTTCTAACCGAGGATGAGTCTAGTTTTCATTCAGACGTCGCTGATAATGATAATGAATATAATACGATAATAGCAATGGACATTTTATAAAACTGATTTTAGTAACAATTATAATGATAATAACAATTCTTATAACGCTATCATTATCATTACTAAAATAATGATAATAAAAGTATTAATTAAAACATGATAGTATATGAAACTCATAAGTGTTATTCTGTTCCTCCTACTCATGCATCCGTTCCGCTAATGACTCTCTTCTTGAAGTACGTATGGGGAAAACCTTCTAACCGAGGTGAAGTCTAGTTTTCATGCAGCCATCAATTCATTCAAAAGCCCCTTTCTTATCCACCTCTCAATCTTTCATTGTTTCTAAAAAAAATGACGGCTGTATAAAATCCTCTAAAAGTTCCTTTAAATATCCGTTGCAAGCGATGATGGTAATAAATATTATTATTGTTATTACGATAATGGTAACAAGGCTAACAATGATAAGAGTATTAAAAATTACAAGGATAATAATTTGAAAAAGTAACAATCACAACAATAACAATGACAACAATAATGACTATGATTACGGTATTACGGCCATCCTAGGGTCGAACATTATGATTTTTCCAAAAAAAATTGGAATTTTTGTTTTTCTATTTTTTACCTTCCTCACATATTCCAGAATCATGAGCAAAAAAGCTTTTTGGGGAAAATCAATCCAAATGTGAGAAAATGAAGAATATAGTAGCCCATGTCATTCTAAAAATGTTTAAATGCCCAAGAATATTCACATAATTCTACTGCAAACATCATTTTTCAGAGCCCTCAAATCCCCACTTCCCAATGTACAATCTATACAAACAGGGTCTGATTTGAAAGCCTATGACTTGGGGCTTCCATTCATAAGAATGTTTATGCCATATTTGGAAAGGAATGTCAACAATGCCAATGAATATCCAGCATGATTTTTCTTGTCAGCTGAGATTTTACTATGAATATTCAGACTTTGTGTCAGCTGACCCGAATCCGTACTGCTGATTGGATAATCTTTATTCATGAGCTATAGTGATGTCATAATGCAGCCAGCTGATTGGCTGGACAGCCGGAGGCCAGATCTATGTGTTTGTTCTTCCCAAAACATTACACCTTCTCACAACTTTCTGCCAAAAATTGTGAAAATGAGCTCTACTAAATTTCACACAAAGAATGCTTTTGGAAAGGGAAGACATGGAATGAGAAGGAGAATGGCCCAGATGTGGAAGAAGAGGAAACTGGATGAGAAAAAGGAGGATTTTCAGCACGTAAGTGTGGAGGAGGTACGTAAGTGTGCATGAATCAACAGGTACCGGTACTCCTCGGCCAAATCATGCCAAGGTAAGTGATTGCGATCAATTAAAAGCTGTTGAAAACCTAGGAAGCCCTGAAATCCCTGGTCAAGTTTCTGAAGAATCACATATGTCGACTTCAATAAGAAAAATTGAGTTTTTCACCCCTAATCGTGATGTTTACGAAGCATCTACTAGCATTCTGTCCCACGCATGTGATTCTGTGTTTGTACATGAACGCGAGTACTGTGAACCCAATCTGAACATGAATGTGGTAGTGAATGTGGCATGTATGCAAAAGTTATGTGAGAATGCACTTTGTCCACAGTGTAAAGGTAAGATAAAAGAGAAAAAAGAAAAAGGCAAGCAAGAAAGGGGTCAAGGGTTTCTTCTGAGCAGCGATTTCGCGAACAAGAAGGCGATACATATGTCAGTGGGGATTTTGATTGAACCATTAGCAGACTAATTAACTGTCTTATCTTTGCTATTAAATATACATTTTGTATGTAATTGATATAATTAATCTTACAAACAGATAGAAGATCAATTTAAAACAAACAAAATGGTTTGAAAGCATAAAAACACCCCCTCAAAAAAAGAAAAATATGCAACTTCGCAAAGGAATCCTTCGTTTTTCCCATATCATTATTAATTCTTAACTTAAACCTTTGTTTTCTCAAAATCAATTTTTAGGGGAAACCTATTCATTATAAAATTCACCAAAAATACATATCTACATTAAATGGTCTAAAAATTGGTATAAATGATCTTTCTTATATTGCCTATCCAATGCTTTTCTTGATTTTTTGATTTTCTTATTATTTTCTTTGTTTAGCATGCCATTTATCAGAAATTCTTTTTATTTTCTTTATTCTATAAAAAACAATAAAATACATAGAAATATGAGCAAATAATAAAATTTCATTATGAGCATTGCATTTGTATACCTAAGAAGAATAAATGCTGCAAATTTCATAGTCTATCTCCTTTCAGTTTATTTAATATTAATTTTTATAATTAATTAGCAAAAAACCAAGATGGCCGCCGTTGTCATGGCAACGGTGAAAATTTTGTGACAAAAATTATATTTTCCGATTCAGATTTTGCATGTCTATCTCGTCAAATAGTTTTTATTTGGAAATACTGCCTTTGGGAAAATCTAATTTTTCGACCCTAGGATGGCCTTACCATAATTCTGTATCATTCCCTACATACACAAAACTAGACCTCATAGATCTGAGTAAAATCGCAAAAAGTGGCACTATAATGATACACTCGTGAGTATCTTAATAAAAATACTAAACTGTGTATCATTATAGTGTCATGTTACTCAAATCTGTGAATTCTTGTTTTTTGTGTGTACCAATGAATGTGTAATCATTTCTGAGTACGTTCTGAAAAACATGACATCATTGGGTGCTATTATACCCTAATACAGGCTATAATATTTTATCATTAAAACTGACGATTGCTAATCGCAATGAGAGCAGAAGGGGCAAATGTTTTGTAGAATATAACCTCCTCCATTATGAGCAACAAGTAATTGGGATGGATTTTTGTGTACTGTGAATGCTTTTCGCTGTGATTATGGACCTATATTGAATGCTTGATTTTTTTTGTAATACCCGGTGTTCCTTCTGCTCGCATTGTCGGAAGCATAATTCTGTGTGATATACAAATAATTATATTAGACCTGACTTGACATGAGACTACGAACCTTTGTTAATGGGTGAACCCAATACGCATGCATTGATCCCGAGCAAGGATCTAATGTTACTCATTGAAAATACAGCATGCGCAGTAGCTCCTCTGCGACGATCACACTCGACAATACCCCCTGCGTTGCAACACACACTCACGCGCAGCTGATTGCAATAGACGAATTGAACTCAGATTACAAGGAATACTAAACGTACTGCGGCGAATTGATTGAGAGTTTATCTGATTTTTAATTGAGAGAAAAGGGGGATTTTGTCACCAAAATGGTTAAACCAACGGTGTTTTCCGTCGAACAAGATCCGAAGAAGGATAAAGCTTCAGATGTTTGTCTTATTCCAGTTAAAGAGGTAAGTAAATTTTGTTTTTCGTAATAAAATCATGTCTTTTCAACTTTACTTCCTGTTTCGGACTTTTCGTCACAGTTTTCATGAAGTTGTGTCTGCTGAAGGGTGTTGTTGCATGAATACAAATGAATCCCGACATAGCAACAGTGAATCGGTGCCACACGGAAGCGTCTGTTAAATCATAGACCTATGGTTAAACCGAGAAGAAGATCGTGTTTGAATGAAAAAAGAACGATCATGATGTTTTTCTGCAACACAACACTTCCGCAACCGTCACTTCGTGAACACAATTGATTTACTTTAATATTTTCTTAATTAAGTTGGGCATATTGTTAATATCATACCACTGACAAAACTGTAACAGCAAATAGATGTTCTATTTCATGTATGAGTATTCAAATAGCTGTTTTTCCATCAAATAAATTATCCTAAATTCACATCCTCTGCTGACAGCCAAAAACATATCATGAAGTAAAGTAACAGTTTCGTTAAAATAATGTAGGGTTCAGATAAAGAAATTACATTTTCAATGAAAAATAGGGGGAATGTGTTTTATAAAAAATTCTTGAAACTTTGGCGAAGTTCTTGATATCATTAAATGTAATGCCTCCGTTCACAAATATGCAGATCGAGTTGAAGCTTAACCGTACTTCGGAATCTTGTACACATCAAAAAACCTGTTTGGAATAGGCCCCGTATTATGGAACAAAATGGAGCGCCGACCGACTCTTGATGTGTGACGTCATAATTAACAATGAGAGCTCGTGTCCGTAATTGTGTTGCCGCGCTAATGATATCCAAATCGAGTTAACGCAATTAAATCATTTGAAGGAAGTCTGTACTTAAAAAGTTGATGATAATTTAACAGTGACTCGCTGTTCGTTATCATCATCATTGCAACTGCGGGGATTTGTATAATGGATATACATTTATTCATTATTGCTAGGTTACGGCAGGCCGATGGCGTTAGTCGTTATTGAGGGTTTAAATGTTAATGAGTATTTAAACGGAAATTATTATAAACACGAATTTGATGACATGCTGAAGACAATTTCACAAAAAGCTAGGTAAAACTTAACACTGCTGCCTCACAAAAAGAAGCGCAGCAAAAATGATGATGTTGATTTCATAAAGACGCACATATTCATCAAACGAGAAAAGAGCATGCAAGAACACGAATATTCATGTATGAATTAGTTTCGGAACACTGTAATACCCAGAAACACTGGTATAAAGGAAATTTTTATTGTTTTGAAATGCAAACGGTTATATCAATACAATATTGGAATCGATTTAACTCAGAAATCATGTTATTCTAACACACATATGTAAGAACACAAGTTTTTGATTGCATTAACTTCGGAACACTGTATCACTTTGGAACACTGGAACAAAGTAAAATAGACTGCTTTAACATGCAACGGGTTAAATTGGAATCAATTTAACCAGGGAGCTGTGTTGGAAGCTCCTTGATTTAACTCAAAAGTTTGAGTAACAATATCCACAGACATTAACATCACAGCGCAGTAGAGTATAACCATATAGTGACTGCGCTATATAAATTGTTAGAAATCGTGTTGTTTTAACACACATCTAGTCAACAGGAAATTGCTCGATGTTGCGTACATTAAATTCCGAGATTTGTCGTGTATTTTCCAACCAACAGAAAAGCGCATTGAGCACTCAGCAATGAGAGTGGATACGTGCGCTATATACATTGTATATATTATTATTATCGTTATTATCATTATCATTATCACTATTAGGTTATGAAAGAAAATTAACAGAGAATTGCTCGATGTTGCATTGAATTCCTGGATTTGTCATATATTTTCCAAGCAACATGCGCTATATAAATTGTATATATTATTATTATCATCATTATTATTATTAGGTTCTACCCGCTATTTTCACATATTGCATTCTCAGTTTACCGCTCGCACGTCGTATAAATTACGTCAATAGTCAATTCCATTTAGATATGAATAATATATTTATACCATTAATAACGAATGACGCTCTCACCTACCAGCAATGAAGATTAATGTGTATCACGTATCGAAATCATGATTGCAAGTATGGTGATTTATGACAAAACAGACTACGGGGGTGTTGCTCAAAATCAACTGCAAATCAACTGTAACTTTGGAAATTGTAACACGCATTTTCATTCGCGCACGGTGTACGCATCTAACAAGACGCCCATGAAACAATGATTTTGATTGGCGTATTCTGATCAACTGCAATTTCCGATCAATTGCAACCTCTGAGCAACACCCCCTACATCATGCAAACCGGTCATGTGTAGCTCAGTGGTAGAGAGTCTGCCTCATGAACGGAAGGTCGTGGGTTCGATCTCCGGCCGAGTCATACCAAAGACTTATAAAATGGGACCATCTGCCTTCGTGCCATGCGCTCGGTATTTCAGAAAGAAGAAGGGTAATAATAACTTTATGTAATGCAGGGTCCGCTGGAAGAGCAGCTAGCTTACAGCTAAATGTGGCTACACTGGGTAAATAAGATATATTATTATTATCATTATGTGAACAAATTAGAATCAGGTAGTTTTCCTAGTAACTTAAGCAAATGGACTGAAAAACACTGTGGAATAAGTGTGTCCTTGGACATTAGATCCGAACGTCATGTATTGAAATGTACGGACATCACAATTGCAAGCCATTCCCGATTTCAATAGTATAGGATTTCCCGGCCAAAATCGGAATAATAGTATTCGATTTAATTTTCTTTTATTTCAAATTCGTCATATTCCGTGAACTCGGAGATATCCCTGGTTTAAATTCCTTTTTCTTGCTTATGAATTCATGATGTTTTCATTTGAATGCGTGGTAGTTTCATTCTAATTTATGATAATTTGCTTTTTTTGTGAAGTGGTCGTTCTATTAAGCACAAATCCGTTCTCCGTCTCTCGGCAGCATGACTTTATCGTTCGAATTCATTTCTAGTATATCAAATTAGCACATTTTGCATTTTAATTTGCTCTAGGGCGTTTTCAGTGCTCATGATATTTTCTCTTTCTTTGTTTATTCTCTCTTATCTACAAATTTATTTTTATAATTTACTGTTTATACAATCTTTGATCAATTTTCTTCTCTCTTTATTTTTCGTACATGAATTCATACCATACAATGGTTGATCAATGCAAGGACTTCCAATGATGGTCAACTTAAGAATGAGATTAAGCTTACTTATCAATTAGTCTAAGCACATAAAATGAAAGAAATGAAAATTATGTATATATCTGTCTATATTGTGATTCATCCGATTTGTATTCATCGTGGGTGACGGGGAAGGAAATAGTTACATAAAATGAGTGAGGCTTGGAACATGAGTCTGTAAAATTGAGTCTTTAGCCATCAATCTGCTGTCGGTCCAAAACTGTACAAAGAACTTGAAGAAGTTAATTTTTTAAACATTTCCCGAGATTGTAAAACATTTACCATGCATTCCCCTGTATTACTCCCCTGCATTCTTAACTTGAATGATGTATTTCAGAAAAAGAATTCTAGCCGCTAAATTTAAAAGCTAGAAATCACGCTCCGATGATCACTAACTATTTTGAATGCTAACTGACTCGTTTCTCAATCGAATGATAAGACCTCACAAATATTCGACAAACGTCGCAAATGTGATGAAAAAATAAAAGAAATGAATAGCAATTTGCACGGCGAAAACGATCTACGCTAATTCAAATGCAAACAGTATTGATTCAAATGAAAATCCTGTGAATTTGGCCGGAAAATCCTATACCGGTATTACAAAGAGTCATTGCATTGGCGTCAACGGTTCGATCTAATTTTGCGGAAACAGATTATATCGTGTTAATTTTCAAACATAAGTCATAGCGATTGCAACAGGCAGACGCAACGAAACGCTCACAAATTGAAAAGAAAACTTGCACAAAATGATAAAACACAATAATATATTTAACATCATGTGCCAAACTATTTTTCAAAAAATTCCAGTATAACACGGCATTTAGGGGATGAGTAAAAAAGAAAAATGCTGAATAGTCTCGAATGTTTATAATTTTTCATCGGAATTACTCTCAAAAGGGTGTTTGTAATAATTCGCTGTACATTGCACGCGTGAAGGGGCAAAATAAAATATTTTTCACATACATGCATGTACTAAATACAAGTTGACCGGGTGTATAAATGCATGTCAAATTTATATGCAAACTTTTTGCGAAACCGACATAACTGACTCTCAATTTATTATTTCTAATTGGCTTGCCTAGCACAAGAATAAATAATTGACAACTTGAGTAGAAATGCTGGAGGGATTTTAGGAGTATACGTCCCGCTTTACGCTCGCTTTTTTTAAAGGGAAACCAACCCCTTGAGTTATCGTGCTCTTATTGAATGAAACAAAATATCAGATAAATAAACTGTGAACATTTGAGCAAAATCGGACAATCCGTTCAAAATTTATGAATTTTAAATTTTTGAGAATTCGCAGGGAGTTGAAGATTACTGTCGCAACATCAACGAAAACTGTGACGTCTGTTTGGACATCTTCTCATTCACTCTGCAAGCAAGCATTTTGAGAAGAATCGAGTTACAAACCTACTCTAGATTTGACATTAATCAATTTTTAAAAATGCTTTGTACAGATTAAATGAGGAGTTGTCCGACATGACGTCACAACTCTCGTCGATGTTGCCAGTCGCATGGATCCCCAGGAGCGGCAGTGATCGTCAATATGTGAATTTGAAAATGAATAACTTTTGAACAGATTGTCCGATTTTGCTCAAATTTTCACAGTTCGTTTATCGGATTTTCCTCATTCACTAAGAACATGACAATTTAAGGGGTTAGTTCCCCTTTAATATTTTTTTTCGACGTCACTGAAGCAGCATACATTTGCTTCGAGCTATCAATATTTAATCTATAATCCTTCCTCGTTAAAAACTGTGTCTGATCGTATCAGAAGAAAAAAAAATGATGGGCAATTCCGTATGAGAAATGTCAAAGTTGTTTTTTGAAAGATTGTTTGCCATTTCTCATGATTCAAAACGTTGTGAACATGCGGCTAGACTTGGATGAAATGCAACGTTTAAAAAGGAAACTTTTGTTTTCAAAACAATGCGAGTTCCATCATATTAATGACATATTGTGACACATCATGATTTTGTTATTTAAACATAGTTAAAATCAAGCTATCTGGCCTGTTATAACTGTATATTCAGATTGATTAAAGACAGCAAAGAATGAAAAAACAAGGAAGTTATACAATATAGGCACTATGTGCCTCACACGGGCTTTTTATAGCATAGGGTAAAGCCAACCAAATTGATTGAGGAAATTCACCATGTCTGTGTTGAAAAATGCGTTGTTACTTCTTTTTTGGAGGATACATTTTAATACCAATCAACGAGTATGTAGTTGCGGCAATATATATTATATATTTACTGGTATCATCAATTGCAATTTTCTAAAAATATTGTTTATTGATATGCACTTTTTATGACGGGAATAAAATCAATCAAATCAATTCATTTCATTTTATCTATTCAGTCACTCAATAAAACTGAGATGCCACATCATTAATCTAGTTTGCCTCTAGACAGTCCCATAGACTAATAATAGAGTAGTTTTCTCGTGAGTACACACTTCCTTAAAAGGCCGACTAACACCTTTGCGTTTTAGCCTGCGTCATCCCAACGTTTTTGACAATTAAAAACGCTCCCTGGGTGCACAAATACGCAGATCATACGGTGGACTGAAGCTCGGTTTATTCTCCTTGAGCGCAAGCTGAACACCAGTCCATGGTCTGACCAGCGTGTGGTGTGCGTCCAGAGGTGTTTTTAATGTAAAAATGAAAACAAGAAAACGCTCGGCCAACGCAGACTAAAACGCAAAGGTGTGAATCGGCCTCTGAAGGTATAGAGAACTGACTCGGTTTGACAAGCATGACAAGTATGGTTGTTCCTAATGACCGCCAGTAGGTAAAGCAGTAATTTTGCGCCATGAAATGTGTGAGTTGGTTTCGTATCATGAAGCTGTTGGTAGAGGTACGCACGACTCTACGTACGACTAGTGACCGTTTCTCATGTACGACTTAGCGACATGATTGAGTACAGGAAAGGTAAAGGTCGCTCGTAGAGTCGTGCGTAGCTATACAAACAGCTTTATGGAGTGCAACCCATAGGACCACAAGCTGGAAGCGAATTTTTAGTTCCGAGCCATGATTGTGTGACACGAGATGCA
Source organism: Temnopleurus reevesii (assembly GCA_036244855.1). Lineage (NCBI taxonomy): Eukaryota > Metazoa > Echinodermata > Echinoidea > Temnopleuroida > Temnopleuridae > Temnopleurus > Temnopleurus reevesii. The sequence goes on along the minus strand of BQKZ01005688.1, from coordinate 51,540 downwards.
AATTCTGCGTCCCCGCTCGCAAAAAAAACCCTGTTCTCTTAATAAAGCCCATTACTTTAAGGTCAAAATAAGAAAGAAGACTGGAAATTCAAACACACTTGAAAATAAAACATCAATAATATGGAATTATGATACAGTAAATGGCAACATACACAATGGGGTATATGTATCAACTTGAAATTAGCTTATCGTACTTAGAAGTCACCAGACGAGGAAGTCCCTACTTACAAGCAATCTTGAAATGGGGTTTGTACATCCTCTGAGAAGACTTGGATCGTTATCTGTGGGTTTACAGTGTGGCTAATAATTTAAGTGAGGAGGCTCAATATAGAATTTTACAGGGTCGTACAGAGGATGCTAACTTACACCAACTTTGTCTTTATATGAGACTCAATATGGTACTAATTGAATACCAACTTTGTTAATATTATATAAAACCATAAAAGTATATGAGAATATTCAACTTCAGGTTGACAAGTTAACTCCAATGGTAAGTGTTAGTTTTAGATAACACCATGTAGATCAGAGCAACACTACCAATGAATCAAAATAACACTAATCTACCAAACATTAAAACAGAATGACATGTATTGTTTTAACACCGGAATATATGATTTTTTTTAACGCTTGGAAGCAATTAAACCGAACACCGAGTAGTGAGTTAACATTTTTTCCGAACGTTTTTAGAATATATCTTCTTTTTTTTTGGGGGGGGGGGGGGTTCAAGCTACTAGTGTTCCGATTACGTGAATGGGATTCATAATAAAACAAAAAATAGAGAAGAAAAAATGGGGATTGCGGGACGATGGCTTAAACTGTGCAGAAACGTATTTAGGATTCAAAAGGGTTGGAGCACCTTTTCAAGTTGAGAGTAAAGAGACGAAATGTAAGTTAGCACCTCCATTCTTCTTGACATTTATTTGATAAGCTGCCGTTGATAAGTTGATAAGTGGAGACCTTTTTACCCTCCCTTCCCCCCTCCAAGAAAAAAAAAGGATGCGTATGATAAGTAGGTCAATAATTATTCTCTGCGGCCGCCTTGTACTCCAATTCTTTTCAAATAATGTAGAGTATAATTTCTGTAATTGAAAATGTTATTTGTCCGTGATTTTTTATCACATCTTTTGTCTTATCGATTAGGCGAGGAAATTGAAAAGTTTTCAATTTTCATTTCTGATATTGCTATCTAGAGATGGGAGGGAACAGAAAGAGTTCAGTACATTGTAGAGACAGAGAGAGAGGGTAGATAGATAAAGAGCGCGAAAGAGATGGAGAGAAAGAGANGATGAGTCTAGTTTTCATTCAGACGTCGCTGATAATGATAATGAATATAATACGATAATAGCAATGGACATTTTATAAAACTGATTTTAGTAACAATTATAATGATAATAACAATTCTTATAACGCTATCATTATCATTACTAAAATAATGATAATAAAAGTATTAATTAAAACATGATAGTATATGAAACTCATAAGTGTTATTCTGTTCCTCCTACTCATGCATCCGTTCCGCTAATGACTCTCTTCTTGAAGTACGTATGGGGAAAACCTTCTAACCGAGGTGAAGTCTAGTTTTCATGCAGCCATCAATTCATTCAAAAGCCCCTTTCTTATCCACCTCTCAATCTTTCATTGTTTCTAAAAAAAATGACGGCTGTATAAAATCCTCTAAAAGTTCCTTTAAATATCCGTTGCAAGCGATGATGGTAATAAATATTATTATTGTTATTACGATAATGGTAACAAGGCTAACAATGATAAGAGTATTAAAAATTACAAGGATAATAATTTGAAAAAGTAACAATCACAACAATAACAATGACAACAATAATGACTATGATTACGGTATTACGGCCATCCTAGGGTCGAACATTATGATTTTTCCAAAAAAAATTGGAATTTTTGTTTTTCTATTTTTTACCTTCCTCACATATTCCAGAATCATGAGCAAAAAAGCTTTTTGGGGAAAATCAATCCAAATGTGAGAAAATGAAGAATATAGTAGCCCATGTCATTCTAAAAATGTTTAAATGCCCAAGAATATTCACATAATTCTACTGCAAACATCATTTTTCAAAGCCCTCAAATCTCCACTTCCCAATGTGCAATCTATACAAACAGGGTCTGATTTGAAAGCCTATGACTTGGGGCTTCCATTCATAAGAATGTTTATGCCATATTTGGAAAGGAATGTCAACAATGCCAATGAATATCCAGCATGATTTTTCTTGTCAGCTGAGATTTTACTATGAATATTCAGTTTGTGTGTCAGCTGACCCGAATCCGTACTGCTCATTGGATAATCTTTATTCATGAGCTGTAGTGATGTCATAATGCAGCCAGCTGATTGGCCATTTGGCTGGATAATGCAAATCCAGCCCAGATGTGATTGTTCTTTCCAAAACATTTACATCTTCTCAAAACTTTCTGCAAAACATTGTGAAAATGAGCTCAACTAAATTTCACACAAAGCATGCTTTTGGAAAGGGAAGACATGGGATGAGAAGGAGAATGGCCCAGATGTGGAAGAAGAGGAAACTGGATGAGAAAAAGGAGGACTTTCAGCAGTAAGTGTGGAGGAGGTACGTAAGTGTGCATGAATCAACAGGTACCAGTACTCCTCGGCCAAATCATGCCAAGGTAAGTGATTCCGATCAATTAAAAGCTGTTGAAAACCTAGGAAGCCCTGAAATCCCTGGTCAAGTTTCTGAAGAACCACATATGTCGACTTCAAAAAGAAAAATTGAGTTTTTCACCCCTAATCGTGATGTTTACGAAGCATCGACTAGCAAGATTGGAATTTGGTCCCACGCATGTGATTCTGTGTTGGTAGATGAACGCGAGTATTGTGAACCCAATCTGAACATGAATGTGGTAGTGAATGTGGCATGTATGCAAAAGTTATGTGAGAATGCACTTTGTCCACAGTGTAAAGGTAAGTCCCTGGAGGTAAAGGTAAGTGAAAATAACCAAGGTCTTGTTGTAAATCTCAGTTTAGTATGCAAACTGTGTGATGATGTTGTCGGTAGTACTCCATCCTCTCAGCGTTTAGGAGGAGATTCGTCAACTAGGGTACCGTATGAGGTCAATCGTCGTGCTGTGAATGCCAGCACCGATATTGGGGTAGGTTATGCTGGTTTGCGCAAGTTTTGTATGATTATGGATATGCCTTGTATGCAAGAGAGCACTTTTATTTCCACTGCTAAGTCTGTATCACATGCCACTCAAGAATCATGTAATGTTATGTTGCAGCAGTCCGTTGAAATCGTGCGCAAAACATACGTTGAGAAGGGTCTCTCCAGTCTTGATGATGACAACATTTTAGATATTTCAGTAAGTTATGATGGTAGCTGGCATGAGCGTGGATTTTCGTCTCAATTCGGCCTCGGAGCATGCATCTATCGCACAACTGGCCTTGGCTACATGTTGAAACAAAGGAATTCAAAGAGTGGTATGACAATCATGAACCTGATTGTGATATAAATCATCAGGGATCTTCAAATTCCATGGAAATGAAGGCTGCCGAATCAATCTGGGGAAGGTCCATCAACAAAAACAAGCTTCGGTACACCAAAGTTCTGGGAGATGGCGATGCGAAAACGTACTGCGCACTCAAGCGTCTGAACATATATGGAAATGAGCACCCTATCGTCAAAGAAGAATGCATCAACCATGTTGAGAAGAGAATGGGAACTGGACTACGAACATGCAGGCAAGACAAGCGCAAGCTTGGTCAGAACATTGGAGGAGCAGGAGGCGGTAAGCTTACAGACAAAACAATAAAAAAAGTTAACTTTGTATTACGGGAGAGCAATTCGGAAGAGCACTGGGGTCGACGAAATGTATGAAGCAATACATGCATCAAGACTACATGCGATGTCGACAGATGAAAATCCACAGCATCAATTCTGCCCCAAAGGAGCTGGAGATGACAACTGGTGTTTCTATAACAAAGCGATGGCTAATCAACAAGCACCTGGCAGCCACAAGGACAATATTGGGACATCTCTACGCAAAGATGTTGCAGAAGCCATTGAACCCGTGTATGATCGTCTCAGTAACAAATCATTATTGGAAAGGTGTCAATTAGGAAAAACTCAAAATGCCAATGAATGTTTGCATTCTATAATCTGGAGCAAATGCCCCAAGCATAAGTTTGTTCATAAGCCTAGAGTCGATTTAGCAGTTGCCAGTGGAGTTGCCACTTTCAATAAGGGACAAACAGCAGTTGGGGACACCCTAAAGGCACAGGGAATAACACCAGGGCAATATTTCCAAACAGCTGCAGAAAATGTAGATCAAATTAGGATGAAGCAAAGCAAGAAAGAATCAGATAAAAGAGAAAAAAAGAAAAAGGCAAGCAAGAAAGGGGTCAAGGGTTTCTTCTGAGCAGCGATTTCGCGAACAAGAAGGCGATACATATGTCAGTGGGGGTTTTGATTGAACCATTAGAAGACTAATTAACTGTCTTATCTTTGCTATTAAATATACATTTTGTATGTAATTGATATAATTAATCTTGCAAACAGTTAGAAGATCAATTTAAAACAAACAAAATGGTTTGAAAGCATGAAAACACCCCCTCAAAAAGAAAAATATGCCACTTTGCAAAGGAATCCTTCGTTTTTCCCATATCGGTATTAATTCTTAACTTAAACCTTTGTTTTCTCAAAATCCATTTTTAGGGGAAACCTATTCATTATAAAATTCACCAAAAATACATATCTCCATTAAATGGTCTAAAAATTGGTATAAATGATCTTTCTTATATTGCCTATCCAATGCTTTTCTTGATTTTTTGATTTTTTTATTATTTTCTTTGTTTAGCATGCCATTTATCAGAAATTCTTTTTATTTTCTTTATTCTATAAAAAACAATAAAATACATAGAAATATGAGCAAATAATAAAATTTCATTATGAGCATTGCATTTGTATACCTAAGAAGAATAAATGCTGCAAATTTCATAGTCTATCTCCTTTCAGTTTATTTAATATTAATTTTTATAATTAATTAGCAAAAAACCAAGATGGCCGCCGTTGTCATGGCAACGGTGAAAATTTTTTGACAAAAATTATATTTTCCGATTCAGATTTTGCATGTCTATCTCGTCAAATAGTTTTTATTTGGAAATACTGCCTTTGGGAAAATCTAATTTTTCGACCCTAGGATGGCCTTACCATAATTCTGTATCATTCCCTACATACACAAAACTAGACCTCATAGATCTGAGTAAAATCGCAAAAAGTGGCACTATAATGATACACTCGTGAGTATCTTAATAAAAATACTAAACTGTGTATCATTATAGTGTCATGTTACTCAAATCTGTGAATTCTTGTTTTTTGTGTGTACCAATGAATGTGTAATCATTTCTGAGTACGTTCTGAAAAACATGACATCATTGGGTGCTATTATACCCTAATACAGGCTATAATATTTTATCATTAAAACTGACGATTGCTAATCGCAATGAGAGCAGAAGGGGCAAATGTTTTGTAGAATATAACCTCCTCCATTATGAGCAACAAGTAATTGGGATGGATTTTTGTGTACTGTGAATGCTTTTCGCTGTGATTATGGACCTATATTGAATGCTTGATTTTTTTTGTAATACCCGGTGTTCCTTCTGCTCGCATTGTCGGAAGCATAATTCTGTGTGATATACAAATAAATTATATTAAACCTGACTTGACATGAGACTATTAACCTTTGTTAACGGGTGAACCCAATACGTATGCGCTGATCCCAAGCAAGGATCTAATGTTACTCATTGAAAATACAGCATGCGCAGTAGCTCCTCTGCGACGATCACACTCGACAATACCCCCTGCGTTGCAACACACACTCACGCGCAGCTGATTGCAATAGACGAATTGAACTCAGATTACAAGGAATACTAAACGTACTGCGGCGAATTGATTGAGAGTTTATCTGATTTTTAATTGAGAGAAAAGGGGGATTTTGTCACCAAAATGGTTAAACCAACGGTGTTTTCCGTCGAACAAGATCCGAAGAAGGATAAAGCTTCAGATGTTTGTCTTATTCCAGTTAAAGAGGTAAGTAAATTTTGTTTTTCGTAATAAAATCATGTCTTTTCAACTTTACTTCCTGTTTCGGACTTTTCGTCACAGTTTTCATGAAGTTGTGTCTGCTGAAGGGTGTTGTTGCATGAATACAAATGAATCCCGACATAGCAACAGTGAATCGGTGCCACACGGAAGCGTCTGTTAAATCATAGACCTATGGTTAAACCGAGAAGAAGATCGTGTTTGAATGAAAAAAGAACGATCATGATGTTTTTCTGCAACACAACACTTCCGCAACCGTCACTTCGTGAACACAATTGATTTACTTTAATATTTTCTTAATTAAGTTGGGCATATTGTTAATATCATACCACTGACAAAACTGTAACAGCAAATAGATGTTCTATTTCATGTATGAGTATTCAAATAGCTGTTTTTCCATCAAATAAATTATCCTAAATTCACATCCTCTGCTGACAGCCAAAAACATATCATGAAGTAAAGTAACAGTTTCGTTAAAATAATGTAGGGTTCAGATAAAGAAATTACATTTTCAATGAAAAATAGGGGGAATGTGTTTTATAAAAAATTCTTGAAACTTTGGCGAAGTTCTTGATATCATTAAATGTAATGCCTCCGTTCACAAATATGCAGATCGAGTTGAAGCTTAACCGTACTTCGGAATCTTGTACACATCAAAAAACCTGTTTGGAATAGGCCCCGTATTATGTAACAAAATGGAGCGCCGATCGACTCTTGATGTGTGACGTCATAATTAACAATGATAGCTCGTGTCCGTAATTGTGTTGCCGCGCTAATGATATCCAAATCGAGTTAACGCAATTAAATCATTTGAAGGAAGTCTGTACTTAAAAAGTTGATGATAATTTAACAGTGACTCGCTGTTCGTTATCATCATCATTGCAACTGCGGGGATTTGTATAATGGATATACATTTATTCATTATTGCTAGGTTACGGCAGGCCGATGGCGTTAGTCGTTATTGAGGGTTTAAATGTTAATGAGTATTTAAACGGAAATTATTATAAACACGAATTTGATGACATGCTGAAGACAATTTCACAAAAAGCTAGGTAAAACTTAACACTGCTGCCTCACAAAAAGAAGCGCAGCAAAAATGATGATGTTGATTTCATAAAGACGCACATATTCATCAAACGAGAAAAGAGCATGCAAGAACACGAATATTCATGTATGAATTAGTTTCGGAACACTGTAATACCCAGAAACACTGGTATAAAGGAAATTTTTATTGTTTTGAAATGCAAACGGTTATATCAATACAATATTGGAATCGATTTAACTCAGAAATCATGTTATTCTAACACACATATGTAAGAACACAAGTTTTTGATTGCATTAACTTCGGAACACTGTATCACTTTGGAACACTGGAACAAAGTAAAATAGACTGCTTTAACATGCAACGGGTTAAATTGGAATCAATTTAACCAGGGAGCTGTGTTGGAAGCTCCTTGATTTAACTCAAAAGTTTGAGTAACAATATCCACAGACATTAACATCACAGCGCAGTAGAGTATAACCATATAGTGACTGCGCTATATAAATTGTTAGAAATCGTGTTGTTTTAACACACATCTAGTCAACAGGAAATTGCTCGATGTTGCGTACATTAAATTCCGAGATTTGTCGTGTATTTTCCAACCAACAGAAAAGCGCATTGAGCACTCAGCAATGAGAGTGGATACGTGCGCTATATACATTGTATATATTATTATTATCGTTATTATCATTATCATTATCACTATTAGGTTATGAAAGAAAATTAACAGAGAATTGCTCGATGTTGCATTGAATTCCTGGATTTGTCATATATTTTCCAAGCAACATGCGCTATATAAATTGTATATATTATTATTATCATCATTATTATTATTAGGTTCTACCCGCTATTTTCACATATTGCATTCTCAGTTTACCGCTCGCACGTCGTATAAATTACGTCAATAGTCAATTCCATTTAGATATGAATAATATATTTATACCATTAATAACGAATGACGCTCTCACCTACCAGCAATGAAGATTAATGTGTATCACGTATCGAAATCATGATTGCAAGTATGGTGATTTATGACAAAACAGACTACGGGGGTGTTGCTCAAAATCAACTGCAAATCAACTGTAACTTTGGAAATTGTAACACGCATTTTCATTCGCGCACGGTGTACGCATCTAACAAGACGCCCATGAAACAATGATTTTGATTGGCGTATTCTGATCAACTGCAATTTCCGATCAATTGCAACCTCTGAGCAACACCCCCTACATCATGCAAACCGGTCATGTGTAGCTCAGTGGTAGAGAGTCTGCCTCATGAACGGAAGGTCGTGGGTTCGATCTCCGGCCGAGTCATACCAAAGACTTATAAAATGGGACCATCTGCCTTCGTGCCATGCGCTCGGTATTTCAGAAAGAAGAAGGGTAATAATAACTTTATGTAATGCAGGGTCCGCTGGAAGAGCAGCTAGCTTACAGCTAAATGTGGCTACACTGGGTAAATAAGATATATTATTATTATCATTATGTGAACAAATTAGAATCAGGTAGTTTTCCTAGTAACTTAAGCAAATGGACTGAAAAACACTGTGGAATAAGTGTGTCCTTGGACATTAGATCCGAACGTCATGTATTGAAATGTACGGACATCACAATTGCAAGCCATTCCCGATTTCAATAGTATAGGATTTCCCGGCCAAAATCGGAATAATAGTATTCGATTTAATTTTCTTTTATTTCAAATTCGTCATATTCCGTGAACTCGGAGATATCCCTGGTTTAAATTCCTTTTTCTTGCTTATGAATTCATGATGTTTTCATTTGAATGCGTGGTAGTTTCATTCTAATTGATGATA
>BQKZ01005688.1:0-12640 GCA_036244855.1 Temnopleurus reevesii | reverse complement strand
ACCTACGTCATCACTATTTGATGTCACGTGATGCAAAGTTGCCAATTTGCTAAAATTATAACTATTTAAATTATTTTTAAAAACCCTTCAAAAATTCATAACTTTCTTATTTATTGTCCGACTTTGCTCAAACTTTTTTTGATATGTTCGTCTAATTTTTGCGCTTTTAATCAAACCAAGTTTTTTTTGGCTTGGAGTAACCGTTAAAGGCTGACACACGCCATTGCGTTTTTAGCCTGCGTCACTCTAGCGGGTTTTTTTAAAATAAAAACGCTCCTTGGGCGAACAGCGAACGGTGGACTGACATGGAGCTTGCGTCAGTCCACCGTACGTATGACCTCCGTATTTGTGCGTCAATGGAGCGTTATTAATTTCCAAAACACTGGGTCGACGCAGGCTAAAATCGCAATGGCGTGAGTCTGCCTTTAATCGTGAAAGATCACCTGATAAACAACAAGACAGAGACTGCGATGTTGTTTCATGGAATCAATTATGATGCGATCTAAGTGTTCAGTCTACAAACAATGAACGTCTCATAATAAAATAGTACAAGTTAAATCATGAGGTCAAGCTGAAGTTTGGTATTAGTCAATACGATATAAACCATTACCGACAAGTTAACTAGAACGCAGACCATAGGTCCGTACACCATGTATTCAACTGTGCGGACACAACAATGACCAGTCGGTACCGAATTCAATAGCATTACTAAAGAGCATTGAAATTGCGTTCGACTTAACTTTTCGAAAATACTTTATATCGTGTTAGTCCGAATTTAAATTTGGCATAATTGTACAGTTTTATAATGTACGAGCAAAGAAAGTCGTTATTTCATCTCGTATCTAGAGTTAAGACGAACATACAGTAACATATGTATTTCGATATGATACCAATTAAATTGTGGAGAAGTTGGGATTTGTTGGTATTTTATTTTTAAATTTTCAGTGAAAGCTCTAAACGTATAGATTTGTTTTTGGAGAGATGACGCTTCAGATAGTTAACTACTTTGTGAGCTGCACTAGAAATATTACCATGATAACGTTTTTCAAAGCAAATTTGGAGCATGTTCATGATTCGTTTTAACCGAATCAAACCATTTCTGGCTTGATTATCTGATTATCGCGAAACGAAAATGACTCTCTTCAACCACACATCGCTTCACGTGCAAAGTGAATGCGAATTCACACTCCACACACAATACCACCGAAAGCTCCACTCGTTCCGCCTGGCTACGCCCTCGGTCCAATCATTGAGCGCTCCCTATGAATAACGGTTGATTGGCATATTTAAACTAAAATAAGCCGGAATACGCGGGCCAAATTCCTAATTTTGTACTAGGTTATATTTATTGATGTAAAACATTAATTTATTCATCCTGGCCATTACGAATCTATATATATATATATATATATATATTTAGCCCACGTACAGTTTTGGTGAAGATGAAAAAATATAAATTTTGGGGATGTTTATCATGACATGTAATTCTTATACTCATTTTGAAACCAAAGCATATTTTTTACGAACTGATATTCTTTTGAAAATTTGAATTTGACCGCTAAATCATATTTAGCGCCCTCTCTTGGTTATAACATTATTTTGCATGTTATCAGGCATATACAAAGTTCTTTCCGAGATTTGACAATAGAATGATGTAGAGATATACACAACAATTAAATTCTGAAATTTCCATCCAATTCTGAAAATGGGAAGTTGTCCTTTATCAAGAAATAAAATATTGAATTAGTGTGATGAAGCACCACACTAAACAAAAAATGCACATTTTAGGTTATATCTTTTCCCAAAGTCGTTCATTTTGCGCTCAATCTTTTGTGCAATATGTTTATGATACTATATTTCATTTCATATAGATTGAAAACAAAATCTGACGATAAACATATTCGTTTTTACCAAAACTGTACTTGGGCTTTAATAAATAAAGTGCTCCAAGACAGTGCACTCCGTAGACCTCTTACCTGCACGTGGACTCAGACGTTGCAAATCTCATTTAATGACACTAATTTCCATATGTAAGATTTATAGATCACCATATATAGTTTCATTTCGTTGTTATTATTTTGTTTTTATGTTCTATTTTTCTATATGTTCTATTTATGTAAATGTATAACTGTTTGTATATGTACATGTATCTGCATGGGTAGATGGCTCCGTGATAGAGCAGTTTCATTACTGAATCGGACTACTCTTTACCCTTTGTTCTCTTTTTAATTTGTTGCAAATAAATTGAATAAATGAATAGATATATATGAATTTTTTAATAATCTCTTTTTTGGGCTGCTATAAGCTATAAGTTATTAGCCCCGGCCTGGTTTTAAGATATTTTCAAAATTAGCATAAACATTGCCACTGATTACAAATGTCTAATGTTGAATATTTAAGGGGTATGGGATGGAAAACTTTCGGGTTATGGAAATTAACTTCTCAATTTACACCCCCTGGCAGACCTCTTAACTTAACTGCATGTCCGTATTATTTATCTTATTAATAATTCTTGTAATTTTATATCTCTTACTTCCACTGTTATTTTTTGATTAGCCGGATACATAATAATAGTAATAATAACATTGATAATGATAATAATGGTAATAATGATGATGATAATAAAAAAAATAATTGCAAATATGTTGTCACAATACAATCTGCGCTGCATAGGTTATGATTTTGTGAATCCGTATAATGCAGGAGCTTCTAAAAGTAGTTATCACTTCAATACACGATACGAATTTATTCGTATTATTTAAGCTGAAGATGAAGTGATGCCACTTCGAAATATGTTCTTATCAAAAAGTTGCGTTCTCTTTGTTATAATATTATTTATCACTATTTGACAATTATCTGCTTTTTTTGTGAGAACATTTTCAAAAATATGGAGAGTCAAATTGGAGGGTTTTAAAATCATGACTCACCCTTGCAACACAAAACAAAAATAATTGGAGGTGGGGTGAAGAAAGGGAGGGGTATAAAATGTCTAGAAATGTTTTGGCTTTTTCGAAAACATGGAGAGGCCTTCATGAGAGGGCAATATGACGTCACGACCAGGCAGACATGAGTCATCTTATTTTGTAATCTGTAAATTGGCCTTCGTTCAAGGTGTTTTGACACTGAGATTTTAAAGTAAAAAGCTTAAAATAATTTTCAAGTTTCGTAATTTACACTGAATATGAGGGCATGAGCTTCAAAAGATGAGTAATAAATAAGGTTGAATTATTTAAAAATGCACAAAAATAATGATCATGAACATGAACTTTTATCATTGCTATCATTATTTAGTTGGAAACCTTAGTGAATAAGCCTTAAGAGGATATTTTATATCCTTGATGACAGAACATGCAACATGATCACGTGCAAGTATGCAGAAATACCATGTCTTTTTCTGGAAACATTATCCTTGTAACCTCGATCTGACCCCCATGGGTGTCCGTATCTCATTCGCACACCTTGCCCACCTTGGGCTCCTTTCCAGCAAGTGTATTTCTAACACTTTAGAACTCTTCGATTGAATACATTCGGTGTCTACACCGTGCATACGATCACTAAAAGGTGCTTGAGAAGCAGCCTTAGGTGGTCATTTAGTTCATTGGGCTCCGTCCCAACATGTACTGCAAATGCGAATTGAGCTTTAGCACTCTTTGAGTAAACACCAACTTAGTGTGTACATATTGCATCACCAAAAAGTGTTTAGGAAACACCCTAGGATGATCATGTTTTTATTGTACACCGTAGTTCATTTGGCTCAGTTCCAACATGTATATATTGCAAACACCTATAAGTTTTAACACTCTTTGACTAAACACCAACTCGTTATGTACACTGCATGTGCACCATCAATGAAGAAACATGAGTGACCAAATTGCATTCGTGCACCTTAGCTCATTGGGCTCCGTTCCAGTGTGTATATTACCAATTAGCACTCGTTTAACACCAACTCGGTGTATATACAATGTGTACCGTCCACCTGCATACATGTGCTTAGGGCACCCATATGTGGCCATATTGAATCCATACACCTTACTTCATTGGACTCCGTTCCAGCATGTATATATTGCAAACACCTTTAAGTTTTAACACTCTTTGACTAAACACCAACTCGGTGTATACACTGCACATCACCAAAAAGTGTTTAAGAAATAATGAAGTATGCAAAGAAGTTTTTTTTTTTTTGTAACATTGTCCTTGTTAACTTGATCTGACCCCGCGGGTGTCTGTATCCCATCCGTACACCTTACCTCACCTTGGGCACCGTTCCAACTAGTGCATTGCAAACACCAGTTAAGCTTTAACACTCTGTGATTAAAGATATGCACTGCAAACACGTATTGTGTTTTAGCACTCTTTGATGAATCGGCGACTCTGCACGGCACCGCCGAAAGGTGCTTAAGATGGATGTCTGTGTCGCATTCCTTTATACACCTTAGGCCCCTTTCAAACACGTATGAGAACAAATATATGTTTATTCAGTATCGGTTTATAGTTTTATGACAAAATTTTCACAACTAATGGAAGAAGAGTGGTACAAATAGCCTTACAGACAAGTTTCGAAATTCTTGTGCAATGTTTGCATTTTTCTTCCGCTCTTAGTTACAAAACCTAACCACCTAACCAAACTATGAATATTTCGACCGTAATAGGTTTTCAAGCAGATTTTATGCATATTTCTAAGACAAACATTGTTTTGACAACCCTAAAGCTTTCCCGACATAGCAACAAGTAATGCATATGCAAACTACATTCCAAGTGTTGCAGTATTTTTGTTATCAGCCGGTTTAAGGATTACCACGTAACTACATTTGCTGACAAGAAACGCACATAAATTTTAACATATTAATAAACCCGCCTATTCATTATGTTCCCGCATGATTTGCTGCTATGTCGGGAATTCATCATGGGCCATAACCTTTTTGACCGTCAATATGTGAAAAGGGGGCGGTTTTATTTCCCTTCGCTGCTTTAATATCGTCTTTAGGGAGGAAATAACGACTGGCAAGATGTAGGATACACCCAATGATAGCATGTTAGGCGGTGAAGGAAAATGGCTCGAACTTTTAACGTCTTAAAGCAGGGATATGTATGCCAAAGATCTCATTCTTCGTGTATTACTTTAGGATAAAGTCAAGGGGTACCAAACTCAAAAGTCAGGTATTCGCAAATGTTTGAAACATGAAATGCCAAAGTTCTCCCACCTGTCGTGAAAACCTTCAGCTTATAGCTTTTCAACAGACTATCTACATCGGAGAACAAGATATATATATGCCATACAATTTGGACAAATTTGTCACCATGTACTTAATGGCCCGTATTCCGATAGCTAGGTGTAACTTAACCCAGGTATAAGTCATTGTCATTTAGACTTTTGGTTCTCTTTTGAAAAGCCCGGGTCTAAATAACAATGACTCAATTAGTCCCGGGTTAAGTTAAACCTCGCTATCGGAATAGATTGCAGTCTGTTCAAAATCGAGCTGCCAGACTGGTTTTTAGCCAAGGAGCTCGATCCCACACTACATCCTTACTCTCTGAACTTCACTGGCTACCCGTACAGCAACGTATATTGTTTAAAGCTTGCTTATATGTTTTCAAAGTACTGAATAATATGTCACCACAGTACCTCTCTAATATTATTGAACTATATACACCTTCTCAAAACATCCGCTCTTCATCAGACACGCTTAAACTTGTCATACCAAAGTGTAGACTCAAAGCAGCTGAACATGCTGAAAAGCGCTTCTCAGTAACTGCTCCAAATCTGTGGAACAGTATTCCTCTTGCAATACGGGCAATTTTTAATTCCGGTACGTTTAAAAAACATCTTGAGACTTACCTTTTCCCACAGTAATCAAACTGTTTTTATTTTTCTTGCTCTGTTAAACTGTTAAGCGCTATGGTACTCTCTGTTTTTAGCGCTATAGAAATAATCTATATTATTATTATTATTATTAATACGGGCCTAGATTTTAAATGAAGGTGCTGAAAAGACAATGCCAGTGGAAAATTACATATCACATTGGGACAGGTGTGATACATTATGGCATTATGATGTTGTGTCTTCATTTTGTATTTATATGGACATATACAGATATTAAAGAGGATCTCAATCCGTCCATCTAAGGACGTTTTCCCCATGAGGCCCCGGCCACATAGGACCCCGGAAGCAACACGATCCAAAACGGCTCTTTGTTTATTCACAGTTAACTGCCTCAGAACAAAGAATCGTGTTGAATCGTGTTGCTTCCGGGGCTCTATGTGACCGGGGCCATATCGGAAATACGAATGCCAGTTCATCTAGATTGACATTCCCTTTAATACACCCTTTAGAAGCGAACTAGTATGGAAAAAAGTTAGGAATACGATTTTTGGTAAGCATCTCTGCTTAAAGGGTCTTTGTCAGTCATGTTCTGATGAAGAAATTTGCGTGACTATTTTATATTAATGTGAACCAAATTGGGTGATTTATACAAACATATATAATGAAAGTTTTATTTTTAAATGGAGGTCAAAAATAATTGCTAAATCACCGTCACTCATACGTAATATGAAATAGCAGGCTTACTAATAGATGCTAAATTTATTCATTACTTTTATGCGTACTGCGAAAAAGTTCCAAAATATCTGACAAAATTTGCAATCTTAATTACACCTTTTTAACATACGCTCAGCAAAAAAAAAAGGGCACGAAGGGTGTAAACGACTGAAAAAAAGCTGCAATTGTATTCCTTTTTGACAGCCTCATGCGGACCCCTTCCAACGCTATTCGATCAAGGACCGGAGCCATCGTGTATGCATGGTAGAATAAAACTATTCCACGTCCTCAGAGAACTCCGCCGAATACACAATCTCTGGGGTTCGATTTTTCACCAAAAGGTGCAGTATTGATCCCCGCCCCCNTAAACTACACCCTTCCCCCCCCCCCCCCCCCCCCGCCGCACAAAAAAAAACAACAACAATGTCCTGCAACTTAAAATGCTTGCTGTCAAGTGTTCAATAGACCAAATGCTCTATCTGACATCGATATTCAATATTATGATCATTCCAAATTTCTCTTATTCTTCTCATTGCTCTTCTTCTCACTCACCATCTATATCTCTCAAACAGTTTTTTTTTCTTTATCCATCTCGTTTTATCCTTAATTTTTTGTCTTCTTCAAATGATAATATGTACTATTTATGTTTCTTTATTCTTCTATAAAGAGATAATTTTGTTTCACTTTGTTTTAAGACGATCCCAACTCAAGCTGCGCTTTCAGGGTACTCGCCTCCTTTAAATTTTTCACTTGTCATGATATTTTGTATTGATTATGTATATGAAAAAGGGAAAAAAAATAAATTCAATTCAATTCAATTCAATTAAGTTTAAAAAACAAGCGTGCTCATAGTTTTGCATACATTTTCACCATCAAAGGTGCAATGTTGCACCTTTGTCTCTAAGTGGGTATAACTGTTATTATCATGTCAGGTTTAATTCATCCACTAGCCACCTGCTTTAATACAATCTCCTATGAATCATTAATTCATGACTCTCGCGAGACGATGCTGCATTACGTCAGCTTCTTACTCATTGGCCATACTGTCTTGGGCAAATTCACTCTGAGCTGTAGGGACGAAAAATTGGATAAAGAAAACAGCTTCCATTCAAACATTCAAGATAAAGTAGCATGATCACAAAATACATTTCCTTACATGTTATACTGGGGAGAATGCCGAACAGTTTTGTGCCTGTTCGATTAACGAGACAAATGTTTTAGACAAAGTAAACACCTTCCATCCAAGCATTCTCAATAGTTAGAAGAACACAAAATACATTTCCTTCCATCATTTACTTCAGAGAATGCTGAACAGTTATTCGCCTGTTCAATTAATCAAAATTTCCTTCTATCATGATGTTTACTTTGTCCATTATTTCTTATCTCCTATTCACAGTGATGGTGATACTGACAATCCCCCTTATTCCATTTAATTAAAAGCCATTTTAAACTCAGAATGGGTGTCGATTTTGTTATAGAAGATTTCCAATGAAATAGATCAGACATCAAAATGCATGAAAATGAATAATGCAGAAAAATGCGAAAAATGGACGACAATTTGATGACCGTTTGAATGACGGTCGACTTCCTTTCAAGAATTCCATTAATATATTGCAGACATATTACTCATTGACCATAATCTCTTGGGCCCATGCACTGCTGACAGGAGGAACAGAGGATTTGGACAAATTGAACAGCTTTCATTCAAGTATTCACAATAGATGAACACAAAATACATTTTCCTCCATCTTATACTGGAGAGGATGACGAACAGTTATGCGCCAGTTCAATTAATCCACATTTCCTTCTATCATGATGTTTACTTTGTGCATTATTTTTTATTTCCTACTCATAGTGATGATGGTTCTAACAACCCCCCTTATTCCATTTAATTATAAGCCATTTTTAACTCAGATTGGGTGTCGATTCTGTTACAGAAGATTTTTGATGAAATAGATCAGACGTCAAAATGTATGAAAATGAATAATGCAGAAAAATGCGAAATAGGGACGACAATTTGATGACCGTTTGAATTAATGACGGTCGACTTCCTTTGAAGAATTCCTCTATAGGAGATTACAGACCAATAGGCGGGTTTACTAATAGATGCAAATTTTATGCATACCTCTAACACAAAGGTTGTTCTTGACAACCCGAAAGCTTGCCCGAGGCTTGCCCGACATAGCAACAAGTAATGTATGCAAACTGGATTCCAGGTACTGTAGTCTTATTGTTATCAACCGGTCTATGGAATACCGCGTAACTACGTTAAACGCACATAAATTTGAATATATAAGTAAACCCGCCTATTAATCGAAATTCCTTCTATCATGATGTTTACTTTGTCCATTGTTTTTTACCTCCCACTCACAGTGCTGATGGTACTAACAACCCCCATTGTTCCATTTAATGAAAAGCTATTTTTTAACTCAGATTGGGTGTCAATTTTGTTACAGAAGATTTCTAATGAAATAGATCAGACGTCAAAATGTATGAAAATTAATAATGCAGAAAAAATGCGAATTAGGGACGATAATTTGATGACCGTTTGAATTAATGACGGTCGACTTCCTTTCAAGAATTCCATTAATATATTACAGACTTATTACTCATTGACCATACTGTCTTGGGCTCATGTACTGTGAGCTGAAGGGACAAGGAATTTGGAAAAAAGAAAACAACTTCCATCCAAACATTCATGATAAAGTAGTTAGATGAAAACTAAATACATTTTCGTCCATCATATTCTGAGGAGAAATGCCGAACAGGCACCGCACATGTTAAGTGAGTTAACAGGAAAGCTATTTTATATTGCCAAAATCTATTGTGAAGGCTTGAATTATTTACTTTGTCCAATTCATTTGTACCTCCTTCTTACACCGGGATCATGCAATGTGAGCAACTTGGACAACTTATTAAGAGTTGTCACACAATAAGATTATTTTTTCTACTTAAACGTTTATGAAACCAAGCAATCACATGCAGGTTCATTGATGAAAACAAACAACGACATCAAAGAATTCAAACATTATTATCGAAAAGTGTAGATGGTGTACGTAGCAGCTGTGTATTACATTTTCCTCACTCAAGGGTTGTATGTATTTACTGAAATGGTGGTTAATGAAGCTTCCCCCGCCCTCCTCTATTTTTCGCGGTCCATGAAGTGGGTTAATTCATGTATCCATTTGCATGTTTTATGATCTCGACTGCTGCAAGTACGATGCTGTCAACAAACTTTCACCGTGACCAGAAGTGACACAAATTTTTACAAAGTAGACAACTTTTATTTTGACAACTGAAGGCATGCCACCAGTCAATGGGTTAAGCCTTCTCAAATTGAAGCTGGATCCACAAAAGAAGTGCAATTCCTTCTGGAGAGAAAACAGTGTCGAATGTGTGATGGACCCGTTCACTGAATCAGCAAGGAACCTATTTTTTTATGTGATCATAAAGCTACTGGGAAGGCTTGTATGAAGTTTTTTACCTCGTCTAATTCCTTTGTCCCTTCTGCTCACAGTGTTTAATGGTTATAATAATGAACGGCTTTTATATGGCGCTTATCAACTTTTTATGAAGAATTCTCTAAGCGCTCTTGGAACATTATTACCCTGGCTTTAGCCCGGCAGCCACTTCATTAGCGCACATGGCGTTTCAAGGATTAAATATTCCTACCAGGTACCCATTCATCTCACCTGGATTGAGTGCAGCACAATGTGGATTAATTTCTTGCTGAAGGAAATTAACGCCCAGGGTGGGACTCGAACCTACGACCCTCTGCATGGTCATGCTGGTTGAAAGGCGAGATTCATGACCACTACACCACGGCGCCTCCACTGTATGTCTGTATCAAAAGTGTATTGTATTGCCAAAATTAGAGGCGGAGACAAGATTCAATATTGATTTAAAATTCAAGGATACAATATTAAGGAGACAAAATTCAAGAGGACAATTCCTTTTTTATTCCCTACATCAACAGGATCAATAAAAAAAATTCTCATGTGATCATAAAGCTATATATTGGGAAGGCTTGTATGAAGTTCTTTACCTTGTCCAATTTAAGCTCTCTTGCTCCCAATGTTGGTTATGTCTATATCAATAGCATTATATTGACCAAAAAGAGGCAGAAACAAAATTAAATGTTAATTTAAAATTCAAGGAGTCAAAATTCAAGGAGACAAGTTCTTGTTGATTCCCTAAACCAACAAGGAAACTATTTTCTCGAGTGATCATGAAGTTATTGAATAGGCTTGTATGAAGTTCTTTACCATGTTTATCTTGTCCAATTCCCTCATCTCTCTTGCTCACAATGTTGGTTATGTCTATATCAATAGCATTATATTGACCAAAAAGAGGCAGAAACAAAATTAAATGTTGATTTAAAATTCAAGGAGTCAAATTTCAAGGAGACAATTTCTTGTTGATTCACTAAATCAACAGGAACCTTTTTTCTCATGTGATCATGAATCTATCGATAGGCTCGTACATGCAGTTCATTGCTTTGTGTAATTCCTTCGTCCTTTCTGTTCACAGTGTTTAATGATTATGTTTATATCAGTGGGGTATTATATTGACCAATCAGTCATTTTGACTCATTGGCACCAGGAGCCTTTAACATAAACCACGTTTGCAATCAATCGCACACTTTAGTACACGATTCCCCATAGACTTGCGATTAATATTAATCATACGATCAATTGGAAAGCTTTATGTTACGGGGCCCAGGACAGGTGCTTCTAATGTGTATTACTAATAAGCTATATGACATTGTTCAACTATTATTTTACCCCTTTCGCCCCTACATGATAGATATTATACAGGCATTCATCACAGGTTAAACAATAATGTGCATCAGTTAGTTCAATTACTGTCATTTTACCCTCTTCGCCCCTACATGATAGATATTATACAGGCATCACCACAAGTTTGACAATAATGTGAATCAGCTCATTTATATTGTTCAACAATTATCATTCTACCCCTGCCGCCCCTACCCTATATAGAGTATACATGTATGTATCCATAAACAGTAATGTTAATAAGCTAGTTCAATAATTATTATTTTACCCGCTTCGCGCCGACATGATACAAATTATACAAGCATTTATTTTACATATATATTTCATAATAACGTGAATCAGCTACACTATATTGTTCAACAATTGTCATTTTACCCCTTTCGCCCCGACATGATACAGATTATACAGGTATTTTTTTTTCATTTCAGGTTTCACAATGACATGAATGATACTGTTCAATAATTATTATTTTACCCCAGTCGCCCCTATATGATATATATCATTCAGGCTTTTATTCGTGATAATGTAAATCAGCAACAGTACATTTTTCAACATCTATTACGTTACCCCGTTCACCCCGACATGATACCGATTACACATCAGGCATAACATATTTCGAAATAATGTAAATCAGCTATACTATATTGTTCAACAATTCTTGCCCCCCCCCCCCCCAATCGCCTCTATCTGATATAGATTATGCACATATTTGAATCAGCTACGTTATATTGTTCAACAATTATCATTTCACCCATTCGGCCCTTCGTGATGCAGATTTTACAGGCATTTATTCATAACAGGTTGAACAGCAATGTCGTGAATGTGAATCAGCTAGTTAAAAAAAGATATAATTTTACCCAAGTCGCCCCGACATTATATAGATTATACAGGTACCTATTCACAACAGGTTTGACAGCATCAGTGCATTGTTCAACTATTACGTTACCCCTTTCGCCCCTACATCATGTACATGACGTAGATTATACAGACAGTTAAGCCCCGGTCACATAGGGCCCCGGAATCAACACGATTCACCCCGACTCTTTGTCAATTCACAGTTAACTGCCTCAGAACAATGAGTCGGGGTGAATCGTGTTGCTTCCGGGGTCTTATGTGACCGGGGCTTTACTCGTAACAGGTTTCAAAGTAATGTGAATCGGGAAGTTCAACAATCATTATTTTACCCCCTTCGCCCCTCCATGATAAATGATGTAGATTATACAGGCATTTATTCGCAACAGGTTTCGTGATCATCTGTACTATATTGTTCAACAAATATATATGGGCAGACACACCAGTAGTCCGATTC
>BQKZ01005687.1:11659-23638 GCA_036244855.1 Temnopleurus reevesii | reverse complement strand
AAAAAAAAAAAAAAAAAAATTCTCTTCAGATGTTTATTCTACTTTCAAGGGAATATTGAAAAAGGAGAGAGCAAATAATTGCTAAAAATACTTCATCACACATGAATTCAGTGAAATAACAATAGGCATAGTTCATTACGTATGTGATTGACCGATATGGGTTGCTTTTCATTCCTTTTATTGAAATGTTCTTACCCAAAAAGTACATATTGTGAACTCAAAATATTGTCAGATGGCGTGGTTAATATTGATCAAGACATCAATTATTCTTTTTATTGAAATGTTCTTCCTTAAAAAGTACATATTGTGAACCAAAATATTGTCAGATGGCGTGGTTAATATTGATTAAGACAGCAAAGGTCTACAGGAAAATCGTACACGCTTATTGGTGAAGAATGAAATAATATATTATGCCACTGAATTTCAAACTTAGCCAGAACTCATCAGAATGAGAATAGAGAGATCATTTTTTTTCTACAGATTAGTCTGCGCCGATTCATTGATCTATATTATCATCACTTTATTTAAATATATTTATACAGACACAAACGATTAGCAACTTTAATGTTCTGCATTAATGTCATTACAATAAAATAAAAGTGACACAAATGTAGATGTGCCACTGAAAATACACTGCAAATTTGCACTAGGAAAATGTAATTTTCAAAGAGACCTGTAAGTTTTGCCCATTATTTAAATGGAGTACGGTGAACTTAGTAAGAAATCCATCTTATATCGGAAAACTCAAAACGTGATACTCAGTCTATTAAAGGAGGAACTGACCCTTGGAATTATCGAGTTTTCATTGCATGAAGAAAAATAAGATGAACAAACTTTGAAAATTTAAGCAAAATCGGACTATCCAAATGGTCAAATTCTCAATGATAACACGTGCGGATCCGTGCGGTCGGCAATTTGGCCGATTCTGTGACGTACTTCATGAAAAAAAGATGCAATATAGCCCAATAAAAGGTGTTCCCAATTTTTGTGTGTATGGAAACACTTAAATCCACGAAGGACCTTTGCCTTAGATAGAAACGTAGTTTTCTGAATGTCAATGTTTGAAACGTACTCATTTTTTCTTCTCATCATTCTTTGTATTTATTATTTTAGTAGAGGCTGAAGAGGCTTTTGTGCTAAGTAATCAAAGCTCTTTAGAATCAGAATACATAGTATGTTGATGCCGACTTACACCTTTGCGTTTTTAGCCTGCGTCGGCCCAGCGTTTTCGAAGATTAAAAACGCTCCCGAGCGCACAAAATACGCTGATCAGACGAATGACTGACGTTCGGCTTGTGTTCGAGGAGCTTACGTAGAATGTCAGTCCACCGTATGACATGCGTCTTTGTGCGTCCATGGGGCGTTTCAATTGTCAAAAACGCTGGGCCGACGCTGGCTAAAAATGCAAAGATGCGAGTCGGCCTTAACCTTTGCTGCGACTTTCATTGCATCAACTTTTTGCCAGAGGTCTTTTCTTGGTGGCAGGCTTAATCTTTTTTTTATTCATGTATAGCAATTTGTGAGTACGTCAGCTCCAATCACATCAATTTGTTCATCCTAACCATTACAAGTTTGGAATTTGGAATTTATTCATTTGAACGTCATTGACATATACAGTCAACATTTTGTTCTGATTACATTTTTTTCATATACATTGTGTTATCTCAAACAAATTATACAAAATAAAGAAAATATGAATGATTTGATTACAATAATGAAACAATCATATGTTAAATAAAATAAGTATTTGACAACAAAATACATAATCATTAAAATATAAACCAATAGAGAAATGTATTGCATAGACCTCACTTTGAGCAGTAGGGACTAAGGCCTGGAACAAAAGAAACATCTTCCATTCAAGCATGAACAATAGATGGACGGGCACAAAAGAAATTTCCACCTTTCTCATTATGTGGGGAAATGTTGAACAAGGGTCGCACCCCGGACTCTCTTTTATGATCATGAAGCTATTGTGAATGTTTGGATGAAGTTCTTTGCTTTGTCCTAACCCTTTGTCCCTTTTGCTCACAGTGGCTATCTACGATACCGGAATAATAATAATAATACAAAAAGAAAGAGAGATAAAAAAAAACGCAACCTAATATAAGACACTATGGACCAATTGCTCAAAGCCGAGCCAAGACAATGACAGAAAAGCGAAGAACGTTATAAGTTACCCTCCAGTTGTCAATGATCTTCGTAACACTGTCCCATAAACCGTCCTAGCCATCATATTACTAAATTTCTGCCCAATTTTTTATAACTTTTCACTATGAGATCAAGTAATATTTCAGTAGCGGATCCAGGGGGAAGGGCGTTCCGGCGCAGGCCCCCTATTTTTCTGCCAAAAAATGAAAGAAAAAGGGGAAAACGATAGGTAATTAGGCGGTATATCGATCACTCACTTCATATATTTTTTTAAATTTTTTTTTCGGAACAAATCGACACATGTGTCACGCCCCTCTAAAATCCTGGATCCGCCCCTGAGTTTCTTTTTCAACCAAATGTCTTTTCACCTATTACATGGACACTTAAGAACATTTATCTGTGCTAAAGATAAATTTCAAAGTATGATATCTATCCACCTTGGACAAAAAAAACCCCGCTTACTTTTCGATGATAAACAACACATTGACCCCTTCCTTCTTTTTCAATTTTAATAATCCCCCAAAAAAAGTTGATCGGGGACCACATAACTCATAATTTGGTAGATTTAATATTCCGACACAGAACATGTTTTTATGTTCATGAAATTCGTTTTTGGTATTGAGATGAAGCTTTATACTTTAGATCAGTGGATGAAATATACATTCTTCTCAGTGAAGGCAAATCATTTTGTAATTCACGATCATTTTTCTCCTTTAATTATGGGTGTGGAAGCGAAAAATATCTTGGAAACAATGGCAGGCAATCGACCCCAAAATTCATAGTGGTGGTGGTGATGATGATGATGATGATAGTGTCGATGATGATGGTGATGATGATACTTGTGCTGGTGGTGATTATGATGCTGATGATGCTGTCGATGATGATGATGATGATTATGGTGATGATAATGATGATGATACTAAATCATGATGATGCTGTTGAGGAGGATGAGGATGGTGATGATGATGATACTTATGCTGGTGGTGATGATGGTGTCGATGATGATGATGATGATGATTATGGTGGTGGTGTTGATGGTGATGATAATGGTCATGATAATGATGATGATATTAATGATGATGATGCTGTTGATGATGATGAAACTTGTGCTGGTAGTGATTATGATGCTGATGATGGTGTCGATGATGATGATGATGATGATGAAGATTATGGTGGTGGTGTTGGTGGTCGATAATGCTGTCGATGATGATGATGATGATGATGATGATGATTATGATTATGGTGTTGTTGTTGGTGGTGATGATGATTATGGTGATGATAATGATGATGATACTAAATGATGATGATGCTGTTGATGATGATGAAACTTGTGCTGGTAGTGATTATGATGCTGATGACGGTGTCGATGATGATGATGATGATGATGATTATGGTAGTGGTGGCGGCGGTGATGATTATGGCGATGATAATCATAATGAAGATGATGGTGATATAGTGATGATAGAGACCCCAGGGTATCATAGAGAAAGAGAGAGAAGGAGAGAGAGAAAGAGAGAGAGAGAGAGAGAGAGAGAGAGAGAGGAGAATACGATATAAACTATATCCCCAAAATAAAGTCTGTCATGGACAATAGAGACGTACGCCGTGTATTGAACTGTGCGGACAATAACAAGCCGCTTACGATCTGAATAGAATTACTAAAGAGCATTGAATTGGCGTTCGACTTTATTTTTCGGAAATAGGTTATATCGTGTTGGAGATATAAAACAAAAGTGGAGAACATGCAGCAGTGCAGGTCCTAAGAGCCGGAAGAAAAGTTTATGCACTTTGGGCAGAAGGGACAAAGGACTGGGACAAATTTATCAACTTCATTCAAGCCGTCGCAATAGCTTCTTGATCATGAAAGAAAGAAGCTTCCATTTCCATTCATGGCGAGGTGTTCAGCATTTTTCGGCAGAATATAAGGGAATGAAACTCTTTTCGCGTATCTAGTTGTTGTGAAAGCTTGAATGAAGTTATTTTACTCTGTCCCAGTCCTTTGTCAATTTTGCTGACAGTGATGGGTTAAATACCCCGACACCGATGGTCGAAGTAAAAACTCCTCAAAAAAGTTGGGAAATCTAAGTTTACTGACAGTATAGAAAAAAAGGGAAATATATTTCCATATCAAGTCACTGAAAACCTCATTTGTTTCCAGAGGTGATTTCATGGCTGAGTGATTCCCTTTGACATATGAAACAGTATGGACGCAAAAGCTGCAAATTAGTAATTGGTCTATTGTAGTCACGTTGTTAAACATTTAAATGGATGCAAGCCTGTGAATGGATAGCTCCATGAATAAAATAACGAATAATCCAATCAATGTTAATAAACTTGTAAAGATGTTTATTACAATAACTGGTAACAATCTAAACATTTCACCAGAATAAATTATTTTACTCTTTAATTAATCGTTTCTTCTTGCTCTTGCATCAATTTTATCCATTCAAAAACACATTTTAATGGTGACGCTCCAGTAAGTCAATTACAAATTTTGCGGTTTTTACTCTCATCCCTTTCATAGGGAATTGCTTAGCCGTGAAATATCATCTGTAAACAAAATGAGATGTCATTCTTTAGGTAATAAATCACTCTTTTCAGTGATATTGCTCGATATGGAAATACATTTCCCATATTTTTGCTATGTGTCCGTAAACTTAGATGTTCAAACTTTTTTGAGGGGTTTAGATAAAGACAAAAAAAGACTTTTTTGTTTACCATTCCCATTTCTTATACTCCTGTCGTTAAGGCTCCCACTGAGACAACTTTCACGGACTGAGGGAGAGAGAGTCTAGTTGAGGACTGTGCGTTCTGATAGCACTCACCTCCTCCTGCACTGAACACACAATGACTACACAGCACGCAACCACAGAATCCTTACATAATCCTCTGATCAGCTATACCCCTCTGGAGGCGCGATCAGAGGGTTATACAGATCATTGGGTTATGTATAAGGACTCTGGTTGAGTGATATGCAGTTCCTGTGTGTTTAGGGTTAGAGAATATGCAGAGGTGGTGCTATCAGAACACATATTCCTCAACTGGACTAAGGGATAGAGTGTCAAGAGAACGTCAATGAATTCTATTCTCGCCATCAACAATGCATTATTTATTTCTTTTTTACCGTAAACAAGTCATTAGAGTCAAGATGCCCAATTCTGACTATATACGGACATTCGTTATTCATATGCGTACCGTTCTCTAAAATTTTAGATAGAAAAAAATCATGTTTGTTTTATACTTTATATTTTAATAACCAAGCATACTTATCGGACAAACTATAGGATTGGTGGGCGAACTGGGCGCCCAACTAGTTGTGCACACACTACACCCACTAATAAACCGTACGATATCTTTATTACCACGCCTACCTACCGGACAAACTATATGATTGGTCGGCGAACTGGGCGTCTTGCGCACTATATGATAAACAGTACAATCTTATCATAATCACGCCTACTTAGTGGACACAATTCATTGGTCGTCAGATTGGGCGCCCAGCTAGCTGTACACATAATACATCCACTATTAAACCGTATCATGTTTTTATAACCACGCCTTCTTACCGGACAGTCGATATGATTGGTTGGTACGTTGGACATCCTATGCATTCTCCACATACACCCACTTATAAACCATACCATGTTATTATAACCACACCTACTTACCGGACAAACTATATGAGTAGTCCGTAGGTTTGACACCCTATACGTTCTCCTCATCAAACACCCACTCATAAACACTATCATGTTTTTATAACCGCCGACTTACCGGACAAATTATATGATTGGTCGGTGAATTGAACGCCCTACCTATTGTACACACTATAAACCGTATTATATCTTAACCATTTCGGGACTATATAACACATTTAAAATTTTGGTTCAACAATTTTTCACGTAGTGCTCTAAAAATATACCACATGCTTGAATGCTTGATCATAACGAGAAAAAAAATCTACATTAAATCTGACCATTTTTATTCCGTCATCATATATTACTGGATGCAGAGAATTTTTCAAAAGAAAATAATCACTGAATTTTTTTTTTTATATAAATCCTTAAATTTACAACACTGACATCATTTGACAATCACTCTTTTCCACGCAAATTGGCAACTTTTAACTTTTCAACCCGCTTTTTGAGGAAGTAGATTCAATATGGTGACATATAAAAGCAACGTCTCTATGAACGCTTGGCTGCCACAAGCCAGTTATCCCTGTGGTAACTTTTCTGACACCCCTTGCGTCGAACTCCGACGGTCAAAAAGGGGAATTGAAATGTTAGTGTTGCCAATTTAGGAAAGGAATAGTGATAGAAGTTGTTGTAAAATAACTCCCGGTTTTACTGCCACTTGGTCCATAGCCATTTGGCCCAATCACCAGTTGGTCCAACTCCAATTGGTCTAAGTGCATTTGGTCCAATAGCCAGTTGGTCCAATGGCCAGTCGGTCCAATAGCCAGTTGGTCCAATAGCATTTGGTCCAATAGCCAGTTGGTCTAATTGCATTTGGTCCAACTGGTTATTGGCCCAACTGGCTATGGCCTAAATGGGTATTGGTCGAAATGAAGACAGACCAACTGGCTATTAGACCAAATGGTAATAGACCAAGTGGGTGGTTACTTAATTTAAGCCCTGAATTGGTTAATAACCACGCCCACTTATCGATCAAAATGTATGATTGCTCGGTGAGTTGAACGCCTTGCCCATTGTGAACGACATATATCCAGTAATAAAGCATAACATATTTTTATGACCACGCCTACGTAACGGACAAACTATTTGATTGGTCGGTGAGTTGGACGCCCTGCCCATAAACAGTACAATGATTTTATAACCTTGCCTACTTACCGGTCATACTGTATGATTGCTCGGTGAGTTGAACACCCTGCCCATTGTGAACGACATATATCCAGTAATAAAGCATGACATATTTTTATGACCACGCCTACTTAACGGACAAACTATTTGATTGGTCGGTGAGTTGGACACCTTGCCCATAAACAGTACAATGATTTTATAACCTTGCCTACTTACTGGTCATACTGTATGATTGCTCGGTGAGTTGAACGCCCTGCCCATTGTGAACGACATATATCCAGTAATAAAGCATAACATATTTTTATGACCACGCCTACTTACCGGTCATACTGTATGATTGGTCGGTGAGTTGGAAGCCCTGCCCATTG
The DNA here is from genome assembly GCA_036244855.1 of Temnopleurus reevesii. NCBI lineage: Eukaryota > Metazoa > Echinodermata > Echinoidea > Temnopleuroida > Temnopleuridae > Temnopleurus > Temnopleurus reevesii. The sequence goes on along the minus strand of BQKZ01005687.1, from coordinate 16,299 downwards.
TGGACGACATATATCCAGTAATAGACCGTGTCGTCAGCTCCAAAGGTCACTGCTCTGTTTTCATGCTTCCAGTAGCCCCCTAAAAGATCACGGATATTATATTTTCTGGCTAAGTTATTCAGGAATCATGAAAAATAAAATTAGTTTTAATCGTTCATTCATTTATTTCACTTTCCATAAAAAGATTGATGTAAAAATACACTTGATAGCATTAAAAAAATCATAACAATTTAAGAAATTGGGGAATCATAAAAGCCCGGGGCCAGTTGCTCGAAATAGTCTTAGATACCCTCTTCATGCTAAGGCGTCTTAAGTTCTTGTGCCACCCTCTTAACATAGTTGTACCCACGCTAATGTCTATGTTACGGGGGTGGCACAAGAAGTCAAGACGTCTTAGCAAAAAGAGGATAGCTAAGACCATTTCGAGCAATCGGCCCCAGGAGGCCAAATGAAAAAGATCTCAGTAAACATATTTTACCGTCTCGTGCATGAGACGAAATGAATTCAATGTTTCCGAAATTGGAGGATAGTCAGCTAAATATGTACGTAAAAAGCTAGAATTGATAATCTGAGTACATATCATATACAATAGATAACACCCCCCCCCCAAGGTGCTAAAAACATTGTATGTGGAATATCAAAGTTTATGAATGTGAGAAATATTTGCCCTATTACTTTCTATATATGATATGCTGCACTCAACCCAGGTGAAGTGAATGGGTACCTATGGTAGGAATATATATTCCTTTAAACGCCAAGTGCGCTGTATGGTGGCTGCCGGGCTAAAGCCAGGGTAATAATGCTGCAATTGTAGAACGCTTAGGGAATTCTCATGAAGAGTTGATAAGCGCTATATAAAAGCCGTTCATTATTAATTGACATTTTCAATATGTTATGCAGGTTAAAGAATGTGAAGAATTAAAGCCATTGTCACACATTTCCAAAACTATAATGTTTAATGCTCGACCCCAAACACTACGTACTCGATAACCAGATGTTGGTGATTGTACATCAAGGGCAGATACTGATACAGATTCATTTTGATTGGGTTATTAAAAAATAATAAAATTAAGCTGTATGTCATATATTATTGCATTCAGATCAATGAAAAGCAACAAAGATTGCAAAAAGAAGGAAGTTGTACAGGCACTATCAAGCTATTCATGAAAAGTGGAAAATGTACTACAGCCGTTTAATAATATGCCAACGTAGGCTATATCTTTGATTTCAGGTTTTTTTTTTAAAGCACTAAATGTTGATTTTGAAGCCCCAAATCATCACTGTTTAGCGTATGTACATCATCAACCATAGCATTGAGGCTCTGGCAGTTGAGATTTTTCTGACTAAGGAAAACAATTTTTAATGTAATGCCTTCATAATTATTATCTGCTTGGTAAATTACCTAGTGAATGATAACATTTTTTTACCATGAAAGCTATTACATTGAATTCAGTATTATAATTGGGATGAAATTGGATGGGAATATTCAACATATAAATCTTCCGAAAAATACTAATTTTCTACATTATTTTCAATGAGAAATTCGATAGACAGGGTGTATCATTAAAGCGATAACTTTTTTAAAGCCCTACTACAGTTTTGGTAAAGATTAAAAGAAGAGTCTACCACAAAATTACATTTCTTCAACAGGAGAAGAAAAATAGATGGACAGAACAACAAAAAAGTTTGGGTAAAATCGGACAACTAATAAGAAAGTTATGAATGTATAGATATCGATACAAATTGGCAAGTGATGATGTCATAGATGCACAACTGACCATGTATTACATTCATATCAATGTCATAAAATGTTACTTTTCCTCCCCCAAAAATATGATTTCCTTAAAACTTTAACCGTAGGCATGGTAGTATATCTTTATGATAGATGATATGTTTATCCATTATTTGCATGTTTGCATTCATACAAACTTTGCAACCTTCTGTCAAAATGAGGAATTTCGCACCATATTTATAATGAAAACTCTGGTTAATTGTGCACCCATCTGCCCATGATGTCATCAAATTAACAACATCTCTGGAAATTTCCACTGATCTGCCCATTTTTTCAAATCTTTAAAAATTCATAACTTTTTTTTATTACTTGTCCGATTTTTTTCACAGTTTTTTTGTTTTACTCACAATTTTTTTCTGCTTCTGTTAACAAATTATAATTTTTAGGTAAACTCTTCTTTTAAAGCCCCAATACAGTATTGGTAAAGATTAAGAAATGTGAATTCAACGGGATGTTTATCATGACATGTATATCTTACACACACTTCGAGCCTAAAGCATACATTTTTGCGACCTGATTCTTTGTTGAAAATGTAAATCTAACCGTTAAATCACATTTAGCACCTTCTCTTGATAATAACAACAGTTTATTTGTTATGGGGCATATGCAAAGTTATTTCTGGAATTTGACAAAGGAATGGTAAAAAGATATATAAGAAAGTTGAATTCTGAAATTTTGTTTCAATTCTGTGCAGGAGAAAGTGTTCTTTATAAATGAAAAAAGAAGAAAACATGGTTTCAGTCTCGATCTCTGGGTACCTGAGACTGAGACATTTCGCACATTTTCCGTTATAGTTTTATCAAAACTCATTTATTTTTACACAATTTTTTGTGCAACATGTTCATGATACTATGTTTCATTTTTATCTAGATTTCAAGACAAAATTTGAGGACAAATATATTCGCTTTTATCAAGACTGTACTCGGGCTTTAAAAAGTCTGGCAACAATTGATTTCAAATTCGTACCTGTAGGACCATGGACGTCAACGTTGTATTCTCCCGCTGCTACGCCGGGCAAAGGTTCGTTGAGGTTATAGTGGAAGGCAACCAAGGTTATACCGGCTTCATCTAAAGGGGATGAAGAGAAGGATGGACGATAAAGCGATGACAAGATATATAATTACAATATACAGTATAATAATACAGTGAGTGTAAAGCTTTCAGTGCCATGAGCACCGATAAGTTGGACCTGTGCGCTATACAAGCAGCCACCATTATTAATATTATTATTATTATTATAATAATATATATCTTATTTACCCTTTGTACACTCTAAGGAAGGATGTGCAAAAAGGGAACATGCATGCCAGCTGAGTAATATCTTGCGCAATATTGTGTAAAAGTTCGCACAACGTTGGGTTAAATTTGTTAATTCTACACAAAATTGAGTACATTCTTGACCGATAGGGTGAGAAATATTACACAAATGACATGCATGTTCCCTTTTTACACAATATTGAGTCAACTTTAACCCATCCTTCTTTAGAGTGTATAGCAACTTTCAGCTGATAGTTGTTCTTTCAGCGGATCCTGCATAACATTGCTATTATCACCCTTTTCCTTTCTTAAAATGCCGAGCACCTGGCAAGAAAGGCAGATGGTCCCATTTCTAAAAGTCTTTGGTATGACCCGGCCGGGGATCGAACCCACGACCTTTCATGGGGCACACCCTCTATGAATGGGGCCACTAATGTCAGGTTGATAGAGGACTATATAATATTATCATTATTATTTTCTCTAAAGCCCGATTCAGGTCATACGGCGGAACATTCGCTCCTTGAGCGCTAGCCGAACGTCCCGGTCCCGATGGTCCAGCGTAATATCAGCGTATAGCCTACTGTACGTCCAGTAAGCGTTTATAATTGTTAAAAAAAACTCTCGGCCGACGCAGGTTAAGAACGCAAAGTTTTAAGTCGGCCTTTAAGCCACCCTTCTTCTTTGCATATGGACTAGACTCCTTAAAAGAAGAGTCTACCAAAAAATGATATTTTTTCAACAGGAGCGGAAAAATCAGATTGACAGAAAACAAAAGTTTACGAAAAATCGGACAACCTAAAGGGAAACCAATCCCTGGGTTTGTCGTGTTCTCATGGGACGAAGTAAAATCAGATGGACAAACTGTGAAAATTTGAGCAAAATCGAACAACCCACTCAAAAGTTATGACTTTTCAAAGTCACCGAGATTTGACAATCACTGTCGCCAATGGGGATCTGTGCGATCGGCAAAACGGACGGAATCTGTGACGTCATGTCGGACAACTCCTCATTCACTTTGTACATAGAATATTTAAAAATTGATCAATGCAAAATTTAGAATAGGGTTGCGCCATGAATCTTTTTAAAATACATGCAGAATCAATACAGAAATGCTATACCCCGACTGAAAATTGGCATTTTGTTGACTTTTCCGAGAAAAAGAGAAAATATGAATTTTTGTGTACAGAGTGAATGAGGAGTTGTCCGACATGACGTCACAGATTCTGTCGAATTTGCCCATCGCGCGGATCCCCATGAGCGGCAGTGATCGTCATAACTTTTGAACGGGTTGTCTGATTTTGCTCAAATTTTCACACTTTGTTCATGTGATTTTTCTTCATATTATGAGAGCAGGATAATTTCAGGGGTTGGTTTCCCTTTAACATGTTTAATAAGAAAGTTATGAGTGTTCTAGTATTTCGACAAATTGGCAACTGATAACGCCATAGGCGCGCAAATGACCATCTATAATTAGGTGGTCTGTCCTATTTGAAAGATTACCTTTCGTTATCGTCCGAATTTTCTTTTCTTTCTTACTTTATTTTTATTTCCACCTTTTTTTGAGTCCTTCAGTCTAAGTTCTTCAAATTTT
>BQKZ01005686.1:24869-40081 GCA_036244855.1 Temnopleurus reevesii | reverse complement strand
GCCACGCCCATTTGAAATTCATAAAACAATGAAATACATAAGAAATTTATTTTGATAATGATTTTTTTTTAACAAATTTGTAGAGAATTCTAAAAGGAATATTTTCAAAAAGAAATCAGCTCAATTGGAGATTTAATTAGTGATTAAGAGCCCAAAACTTATTTTATGCACACATTAGCATATTAAATCACTTCAACAATTTTTTTGAAAAAGTAACCATACATTCATGCCAATTTTCGTTGCAATCACGTGTTCTACGGCCGAGATCTGATGGGGGGTGGGGCGGAATCCCCCCCCCCCCCCCCCGGCTATGGCATTGCTCAAAAAGCCCGGCCTTATTAGGGTTTCAACCCTTCACAAATACAATAGAGCCACAATAATTCTTGGAATCCAGCTTGCACGTATTATTTCTTGCCATATGCATGGCTTTGGGGTTGTCATTCCTTGTAAATTTTCATAGGGATGTTGCTACAAAGTTGCTATCACTTGTAAGTTGCAGTTGATCGGCAAGCACCAGTCAAAACATTTGTTTAATATCTTGTTAAGAGTGCAGACAGTGCGCAAATGAAAATGCGTGTTGCAATATGCGACCGATTTGCCATCAATTGAAACTTTGTTTGAATCCCACCCCTGACATTAATTTCCTTCAGCAAGAAATTTATCTACATTGTGCTGCACTCAACCCAGGTGAGGTGAATAGGTACATGGCAGGAATATTTATTCCTTGAAATGACACGTGCGCTGGTGTACATCGGGCTAACACCACGGTAGTACAGTCTAACCTCGTTAAACGGGGCAATGCTAGTATAAGCGGCCCCCCCCCCCCCGCTTCACATCCCCTCCCTTGAGACCATGAAGTGATAAGAAAAAAAAAAGAGTCTTTAGCTAATTTTGCACCCCTACAGGTTATCTAAATTTTGCAACACTGCTGTTAAGTTTCCCTGTGAGCTAGAGCAGAATGATACATGTAGGCACTAAAATAAGATTTTAAATGATACTTTCATGGAAATTATTTTATACACATTGTAGTTTCTGACTAAGCATTAGAGCAAATTCTTCATCACAAACACAAGATATATGACAGAGACACAATCATTTTTAAACACATTTTTTTCTACTTTAATGTGTTCTTACAACAGGCATGGAATGAAACAATTACACATTCTGAATATTTTGGAATATTTATTCTCACAGTAGTGATTTTCTTCCTTTTCTTCCTCCTCCATCTTTCCATTTCCATTAAAGGGGAACTTCACCCAGACATTGATTTGCGCTCAGTGGATGAGGAAAATACAAAGATTAATCTGAAAATTCGAGCAAAATCCGACAATCCATTCAAAAGTTATGAATTTTTAAAGTTTTGATTTACACCCCTCATGGGCTCCTCAAATTGGCAACGTGCAGGCAAAAAATGGCTGCCAACATGGAGAACTCTCCATTCATATTGTACACAGAATTTCATATTTTCTTCTTTTCCTAGAAAAGTAGACAAAACTGTATCGTTCTCTTCAAGTATGATATTGACATTTTGATTCTGCATGCATTTTGGAATGAATTTTGTTGATTTATTGTCTACTTTTCTAGAAAATGAAGGAAATGTGAAATTCTGTGTACAAAGTGAATGAAGAGTTCTCCATGTTGGCAGCCATTTTTGCCTGTACGTTGCCAATTTGAGGAGCCCATGAGGGTTTGAATAAAAACTTTGAAAAATTAGAACTTTTGAATGGATTGTTGGATTTTGCTCAAATTTTCACAGTTTAACCATTGTATTTTTCTTCATCCACTGAGAGTGCATCAATGTTTGGGTGAAATTCTCCTTAACTTCAGAGATGTCAACCATTCTAGAATATGCATGAGGTCAAAGTGTAAATAAAGCACCAGGTGAACAAAAGTGACAGAAACATGACAACAATGAGTGTCAGTCACTTGAAGAGAAAGCCTTGAATTTAATATGAAAATACACCTATTCTGGAACAGTTGGAATTTCTGTTTTAATATTACAGGAAACTCACAATATTCATTAAAAACTCAATATATAAATGTCCTTCGCACAGGGAGAGAGATATTTCCTCACTGATGGCTCAATTTGACATATTTTAATAAATCCCCCCCCCCCCTAAAAAAAAAAGAGAACCATAGAGTTGCAAATATTTGAAGAAAAAAAATCCTTAATTTTCAGAGAATTTTATTGAATTTTTGAGCTTGGAAAATCAGTCCTACTTTTCCCTGGCTGGAAAGAGCGGAACTCATTTTCCAGGTTTTCGAGGTAGAAAGAGAACCCTGCTCTTCCATCTGTTGAGTTTAAATCAAGTTTCAGGCAAATCCTAAGTTACCACCGTGTTCCCACTATTTGAAGAGAACAAAATTCACTGACTGGAAAAATTGAAACTCCTTTTTCAGGTTTTTGAGGTCGACTGGGAGGCCAGCTCTTCCATCTGTAAAGTGTAAATTAGTTTCCGTTGAGTTTCAGTTGAGTTTCGGACAAATACTAAATTTTCACCATGATCTTACAGAACAGAATTCCATGATTTTGAGAGATTTTTATCCATGACTTTTCCCTTTACTCATTTTCCAGGTTTTCCAGTTACAGTGGGTAGCCTGCTCTTGTACAAGCCGAGTTTCAGACAAATTATTAATTACCACTGTGCTCATTACCACCATGCTCCCACTACTTGAAGCCACAGAATTCCCTGACTTTTCCCTGACTGAAAAAGGGGGGGGGGGGGATTCATTTCCAATCTATCCAGGAAGATTGGGACCCTGTTCTTCCATCAGTTACATTTCTGTTTCTTTCTCCTTTTAATCATTAATACGTACTTTGAGTGCCATTCCCTTTTTTAATCCCATACTTTTGTTTCCTGCCCTCAATTCACAGACAGTGAATTTTTCTTTCCTTTTTTCATCTGTTTCCCATGTTTTCATTCATCCTCAAATTTTCCATCCCAAGAGTCTCTGCAAAGTTCCAAACACGCATCTTGCTTCAATCATCAGGTTATTCGCTCTTTTCTTTTGACATTGTGTAACTACAATTTCCTCCCTTTCCTCTCCCTCTCTCCCCCTTACATTGTTTCTGTCCTCACTTCCTTTTCCCTGTGTCCCTGTGTCTTCCATCAAGTCTCATGGTTCCATTGATTCTACGCTCCCTCCTTCCACAAGCTTTCCTTTCCCTTTTCCTCCATCCACAGATCTGCCAACCTGACAACTCTAGAAATTCTATTTTCTTTTTTCCAGAAAAATCACATTTTCAGAAACATCCTATTCCTACATTCCATGCATTTTCTGAGATGGTACTTCAAGGAATTAAGTATCACATTTCGTCCAAAGTGTCCTTTGGCCGATGAAAAATCCTACTTTAGTAGGATAAAGCAGTTCTGCATCATTCTGTTTCACTTCTACTCATTCCCAACTTTTTGTTCTTTATAATCCCCGAGTTTTCTCCTGCATCAAGCTTCTATTGGTTCCTCTTTCCTTTCCTCCACCAATGGCGAGCTCTCCTTTGCACTTTTCAAGACTACCGCAAGGAATTAAAAATCTGATTTGTCCTATTGTCACTGAAAAGATCCTACTAAATAGGATGAAATCGTACTGGTTGGCAGCCCTGCATCTGTTATCCTTCTATTTATTCCACGTTTATTCTCTATCATCCCTAAATCCTTTTCTTTTCCTTTGACAAACGCATCCAATTTAAAGCTCTTTCTCTTCTACCTACAGTTCTTCCCTGATTCTTCCCCTGCATCAAGCTTCCATTGTTTCTTCTTTCTGTTCCTCCACCACTGGCGAGCTCTCCTTTGAATCCTCTTCCATGGCTTCTCCACCTTCTGTCGCTTGCTCCGTCTTTCCTTCTGTCTCTCCTTCTGTTGATTGTTCGGTCTCTCCTTCCCCTTCCGCTGCCATCTTCTTCTTCTCTGCATCGCTGAACACACCAACTTCTAAGTCTCCCCTTGCTCTCTCCCTGGCAAGCTTTTCCTACAAAAGTTGACAAAATAATAAAGACAACAAGAAATTTAAGGATTCAATTTTTATACTGAATGTTAGATATTAGGGAAAGGTGAAAAATGCAAGAGTGAGTTTAATGCCAACATGACCTGGTTTCATAAAGCTGGTTGTAGATTTACGAACAACTGGTTACCCATTCCTGCATTCAATGATAGCTCCTATGGCTAATCAGCTGGTATCTTTGAAAGAGTCACCAGTACTTTTATGAAATGGGTTCCAGGTGGTGACCCTTTCTAAGGTGCAATTCAGCGAAAGGTGTTATAATTGAATGAAGGAAAGGGTCTCCAGTTGTTTGTAGAGTCGTACAAGCATGTAGATCTTCAAACGGCTTGATGAGACACAACCCTTGTGTACTATACTAGTGATTGCCTAATAAAATGAATAATTTTCAAGGTCAGCTGTTCAAAGTAGTTTCATCACGATAAACTGAAAATTGAAATGCCTGAAGTAATATGCAATACTAAATGACTAATCATATTACCTTTATTTCATTTTTTAAGAGATGCCCATCTCTCCATATGGCACAGCCTTCATCTATATCAAAGTATTATTATTTCTTTTTAGAATTTCCGTCTAAATGAAATTGAAGTTATTTACTTTAATCATATCTAAAATGATGCAATAAAGAAAAATTCAAGATATTAAATATTTATTAACATTTCAATATCATAATATTTTGATGTATCTTGATATCGTGCAGGCCTATTTGGAACCATGAAGGACTCTCCAAGACTTATTTCTTTGTTTTTTTTAGACATGCATATTTCTCGATATGGCACAAGCCGTTCTTTGAAAGAAATTTCACTCACCCTGCGGTCCTGTTCAGCAAAACGTTCAAACATGTTCCCATAGATCTTCTTCTCCTTTTTATGATGCTGCTTCAACTTCTGGTTGCAGAGGGCGAGCTGATTCTTGGCCGCTTTGTTGTCCGGTTCCATCTCCAGCACCTTTGTGAAGTCGATTTTCGCTGTCTCATACTCGCAGAGGCCAAAGGACGCCTGTCCGCGACGGAAGTAACCCTTCACGCTTGATGCTTGTAGTTCAAGAGCCTATAAAAATGCAAAAGAAAGAGAGAAAAGGAGTCTTTTCATTGTCCACTGACTTGAACTTGTACAAGCTAAAGTGTGCCTGACAATGTTAGAAATAATGATTTACACAAGTTGCCTGATAAACTCTCGCAAACACTTTGTATTTGTGCATATAACCTCTGGTGCGGAATTTCCAGAATGGACTAGTGAAATTGAACAGCCTTTTATTCTGATTGGATTAAAACATTTTGGGGCAAGATATTCACCTCCAACATCCAAACTTGTTATTGCAAACAATTCCATGCACAGGGGCTTGCAGTGCGAAAAACAAGGTAATAGTCTGACTAACACTGGAAGAGAAGAATATTAAATAATTCAAAATTATGTTGGATGCTAGAGTATCAGATTTTGTGACTCTTTGTAAAGTGTAGAGAGTTAAGACTTTTAACGGAAATGTACTTTCGCATTAAATTTCTGAAAGCAGCGTATGAAAAAGGATAATCAATATGTTACCCACTGCCTCAGAAAATAATGCATCAAACATCAAAGTCAATAAATGGGACTAACCCTATTGCAATGTGTCACAGCATCAAGGAACTCTTCTGCTTTGATGGCTGCCATGGCGATATTAAGATTAGCGGCAAGCTCCATCGCCTCCGCTTTCTTCTTCTCTTCTTCGTCTGTGACAGTTTCTTTCTCCAGGTAAACAGTGATTTTCTTCCATTGTTTGATCGCATCCTGGTATCGCCCTCCCTGAAACGAGATGGAGTGGAAAGATAATTATCATCATCATCATCATCATCATCATCATCATCATCATCATCATCATCAACATCATCAACATCATCATCATCACCATTACCATCATTAGCATTATAAGCATTACCATCATTATCACCATCACCATCACCACCACCATCACCACCACCACCACCACCACCACCATCATCATCATCATCATCATCATCATCACCATCATCACCACCAACGCCATCATCATCACCATCACCACCATCCTCACCATCACTATTACCAACACCACAACCATTACCACCACCACCACCACCACTACCACCACCACCACCCCCATCTTCACATGTTTATAAGTCTCACCTTGAAGTAATTGGTCCCTTTAGCTTTGATAATTTCTGACTGTTCTAGCTTCTCACTGATATCCATCTCCAAAGCATTATCACAATTATAATCTACGTCATCAACGTCATCATCATCATCATCGTCGTTCTCGTCGTCATCACCATCATCATCACCACCACCATCATCCTCACCATCACAAGCATCACCACCACCACCGCCACCACCACCATCACCACCATCACCATCGACAACACCACCACCATCATCATCTTCCTCATCCTCATCACCACTAGCACCACCACCATCATCTGCATCACCACCATCATAATCCTCATTATCACCACCACCACCACCGCCATCACCACCGCCCCCATCATCACCACCACCACCACCACCGCCGCCATCATCACCACCACCATCACCACCACCACCAACATCATCAATGTCACCATCGTCATAATTATCACCAGCATCATCATCACCATCATCATCATCATCACCATCACCACCATCATCATCACTGACATCATCATCATCATCATCATCATCATCATCACCATCACCATCATCATCATCATCATCATCATCATCATCATCATCATCATCATCCTCCTCCTCCTCCTCCTCCTTATTGTCATCATCAACATCACCATCACCATCATCATCATCATCATCATCATCATCATCATCATCATCATCATCATCATCATCCTCATCCTCATCATCATCATCACAACCATCACCACCACCACCAACAACACCACAACCAATACTACCATAAGCACCACCACCGCAAACAGCTTTACATGTTTGTAAGTCTCACCTTGAAGTAATCGGTTCCTTTAGCTTTGATTATCTCTGACTGCTCTAGCTTCTCACTGATATCCATCTCCCAAGCTTCTTTTGCCTGCCATAAAAAAGAGAGATGAAAGCAAATGATTTTCAAGCCAGATCCATTGATACCATAACAAATTTTTTAACAGCACATATTCATTTAGTAAGGTTTGTAATCAATTCCGTTGGGTAATGTAATGAAAGATTTATTCATTCAAGATTGTCACCAATGGCCCACAAAGGGGTACACATGCTACTGCTGTGTGAAGTTACCTGGATGCTATGACAAATATCATAGGCTGTACTGTGTGGTACTCAAACCCATGACCTCTGGAGACTAGACCAGTGTCTTAACCACTAGACAGCCGTAGCGATAAGGTGCTGTGAATCCAGTGTGTTTGAAAGGTTTGTAATTAATTCCGCTGGGCGATTTCATGAAAGATAAAATTTATTCAAGATTGTCGCCAACAGACACGCAAGGGTTACCCACACTACTGCTGTGTGAAGTTACCCGGATGCTATGAAAAAAATCATGGGCTGTACTCTAATTAACTGGAGTACTCCAAAAAGAAACATGAAATTTATTGCCAATTTAGGAAAGGAATTATAGTGATTGAAAGGTTTTAAAAGTATTTCTGCCGCGAATGGGTTTACGACAACTAAGAAGTTTTTTTTTTACTCACTAGAATAATATCTCCTACTTACCTTTTCAAAGTTCTTCAGTGTGACTTCATAAGTGACATCAGCATTCCCAGGAATGTTCAACTCTGCATTGCCCTTTGACCCGTAGGCGTACTTGGATTTGACCTTTAACCTCGCCGTCTCCCCTTTCTTCATCTTCTTCAGAGCTATCTCCACACCATCCACAATCCCTGCATCTGAACCTGATTAACAAATTTATTTAAGAAAAAAGATTAGCTATTCCACGGATTGGTCATTTTTTTCTCCTGCTTTACTTCACCCAATGAATGAGTTGGAAAATAATCATTTATTAGCCGCTACACCATGTATATATAAAATCAGCATGATGAGGAATGATGAAAAAATAATCAAGTTGAATCAGAGCATTTATATGACTGGAGTTCAACAAGTTTGTCATTAGTTTGATTACTTAGTTGCTTTCTTGTTTGAATAATCCATCGGCTTGCGATGACAAATATTGGATTACATTCAGCAATTTCAAATCAAATTCAATTTAAAATAAAAAATAGAGGTTATCATCAAATGGTCTTAGGTATTACAGAGATAATCTGGAATATGCCTGAGGGTTATTCATACAATATGAATTCAAGGCTTTCATTACAATTCAATGGCTAGGATTGTGGTTATTGTTGTTATATTTGCTCTAACTTTTGTTCAGATATTGCCTTATTCCCATTTTTATTTTTATCTCATACATATTCCGGGAGGGTTGGCACCTTTGGTATTACCTTCTGTGACCGTGTATTCCACATCCCTGTTCTCAAATTCCTTTCCGTCATATCGACCAATGATGTGTGCTAGAATAGAGAGAACAAATAAATTACATATAACACATTACGTCACCCAGCGGAATTAATCACAATATTTCAAACACATTGGATTCACACAGAACCTTATCGCTAGGGCGCTCCGGTGGTCTAGTGGTTATGACACTGGTCTAGTCATCCAGAGGTCGTGGGTTCGAGTCCCACCCGGTACAGCCTATGAATTTTTTTCATAGATTCCGAGTAGCTTAACACAGCAGTATTGCGTGTGCCCCCCCTTTGTGGGCCGTTGGCAACATTATTGAATAAATTATATCTATCATTACGTCACCCAGCGGAATTAATCACAACATTACATATAACACATTGTTACACATTCTGATGTAAAATTCGTGCAAAGATCTCCTAATTTCGTACACAGTTATATTAAGGGGGTGTTGTTCAAAATCAACTGTAAATCAACACTCTGCATATTGTATCGCGCATTTTCATTTGCGCATGGTATGTGCATTTAACAAGACGCGCAGGAAACAATGATTCTGATTGACACGTTCCGATCCACTGCAACTTGCGATCAATTGCAACTTTTGAACACCCTCTTAGGCATGTAAAGAACTTTGTGAATACATTAACTCGTTTAACATCAATTTCTGCATGCCGACCATTACGAATCTATACCTTTAAAGGTTTACTAGTAGGTATGGAGCATTCGTCTGCCTTACCTTCAACTTTTGCTTCATCGTTGGGCGTATCGTAACCCTCTCCTTCCGTTACGGTCCGACGCACCACTCCCTCATCATTATCCTCGGTGAGATCCTCACCCTTCCAATCAAAGAGCTCAACTTCGAAAACGAGTGTCGAGTTGGCGGGAATCTTCCCTTTCGCTGGAAAATGTAAAGAACATGGACATAAAATATTATTGGAATTGTTTAACCCTTTCCTTCCATCATGGTCCGTCGCACAACGCCCTTGTCGTTATCCTTGGTGAGATCCTCGCCCTTCCAATCAAAGAGCTCCACCTCAAAAACGAGCGTTGAATTGGCGGGAATCTTTCCTTTTGCTGGAATATCCAAATAACATGTACATAAAATGTTATAAAAATTGTGATCATGGTCGGTCTATATCTTGTTTGTTTTGCAAATTAGAAGTGACCTGGGCCCTTAAATTAAAGGTATGTAAATGATTGCTAATTTTTGCTCTATCTCTACTGAATAGGGGGGGGGGGGGGGGGGGGGGGGGGGTGGGGGTGGAGGTTGTTCCTCTCTACATGCATGTTATTATTTTTTTTCACGCTCTTCGATTGTGCGCATACAGAGAATAACAGAATTTCTTATTCAGTATATTTTGTATAAAGTTGCACAGAGAAATAATGCACAGGTTTAATTGGCGCAATATTAAATTGAAAACTCCAATCCAAAGAAAATGGTTGGCAGGTGCGAAATTGATAGTTTCAAAGGATAAGGGTCAGTGGAAATCTGATTCCTGTAGGAGGAATGCCAGGTACCTATTTCATACTACTGTTCGTAGACATACGCACGACTGGTGACCATAGGCTCAGGTGTGATTCAGTGCCAGGGTTTATCCTTGAGTGCACAAAAGGGTCACCAATCGTTCTTAGGGTTGTGCATACCTCTACAAACAGCATTATGAAACACATCCCCCGGGCAGTGTTTTACAAACTCGTTCTTAAAGTTACGCACGACTTTAGAAAGACTGGAGTACGTTAACGGGTGTAATATGCATAAGATCCTTGATCAGTCAGCATAAGAAATGATACCAGTCGTGCGTAAAATCAGTTTTTCAAGTCTTTGGTAACTTGGTGAAACAACATCCAGCACTGCACAAATTTGTATACTGCAGTCCCACTTACCCATTTGGCCGTAAGCATACTCTGGCTTGCACGTCAGTACAGCAATCTCTCCCCTTCGCATTGTAGCGACCCCCATGTCCCAGGCTTTGATCACTTGACCTTCATTAAAAGTAACAAAATTGAAACGGTCTATAAATAACTTCATGCAATTATAAAGAAAATTATTCATTTTTATCTTCACGTATGGACATCAATCTCTCCCCTTCTCATCGTAGCGACCCCCACATCCCAGGCTTTGATTACTTGACCTATAATAGAAAGGTACAAAATCGAAACAGTTCATAAAAACCTTACAGTGAAACAAAAATTAAATCAATTCTTTAATGGAATGAAGGGGTAGCATGTGCTACTGTTGTGTGATAGAGTATCTAGTTGCTGCAGAAAAAAGAAATCACAGGCCGAACCTGCGACCTTGGAGACTTTGCTCGTCATTACCAACGGACCATTGACTGGAATGCCTGAGTGTTTAAATCATCCTATTGGGGACGATCGAAAGAGATGGAAAATCGAAAGAGATGGAAAATTGATGAGGCATTCCTTCAGCAGTGGAGTGAAACAGGCTAGATAGATAGATAGATTGGGGACGATCAAAACAACTATATAAGTGGTGTTCTCGAAAGATGATATCAATGTTCCATTTAAAAATCAGTGGTTAATGTGCATTTTAATTAGAAACTGAGCTATTTATAGTTGATTTGTGATCAATCATGACTTTCCAGCACCATAACTTTATAAGCATTGAATTAAATTTATAAAGTGATCAATTTAATTCCTTATTGAAGGAGTTTATGATATCACAAGTGCATCTTCATCAAAAATCTACTTATGAATTGGTTGGAATGACAACCAAGTAATGATGAGTTCAAATCTTTTCTGGGTGCTGTAATTTTCTTAAAGCTCCAGGAGGGCGTTTAATGAAGCTTGTCGCCAGAGACACTTAGTCAGTGCTCACTAATCCAATGAAATCCTTGATTTTCATTGGATGAAAAGCGCCATCGCCGTTGGTAACTGTTCATGAATCGCCCTCAAGGTAACTTGTGTTTTCCATTTCAAATTTGCTGGTACATCTCGCAACTCAAAACATCATTGGGTTTAGCTAGTCAGCGGTTACATCAAACTTACCTTTCCCAAGTGTAAAAGAGAAGCGCTCATTCCTCGACCGACTTGAGTCAAAGAGGGTCCCATCTGTGAGGGTTCCGACATAATGAACAAAGACTTTATCCCCCTTAAAAGGCCGATCCTCCTCAGTGGTATCACCCTCTTTTCTTATAGCCTTTAGGACTCCTCCATCGCCGGTAGGGGTGACATCTTCGCCAGTTCCCATGAGGGGATCAGGGAAGGGTTTATATTCTTCCTCGGTTGTCGTAGATGGTCGGTTGTCATCATTTGTCATGTTGAATTATTTTCTTTCTCTATTTTCTGAAATTTCTCTGAAAAGAATGAAAATAACATAGAAGAAAAGAGAATAGAATTAGAAGTAATACAATTTAAGCCCTCATAACTCCTAGATCTCAACTCCACACAAGTGATTTGTCTAAGCCCGTTGAAGATCAGAAAATAACGAGGTTACGCTCCGTCATCACGAACGGCAAAATCGCTGATCAATACCATTTTCGACCCGTTTAAGTCGGCTTCGCTGGTTGCCAGTGACAACAGCGGCGAAGAGCAGAATTCTACAATGGTTTTTGATCAATCCCATATCTGTCTTAGATGCAGGAACATAGCCAAGCGTATCACGTGCCTATTATGCAAATCTTTGGATTTCGGCGTGAAAGCTCGTCACACTCAATTTGCATACTGCCGCTGAGCGAGTAGCGCAACAGAAGCTAAGAGCAACAGAGGGAATAAGGCTAGCAAGAACGCAGGAATAGCAAGAACGCAGGAATCTGGTTAGCAAGAACGCAGGTTAGCAAGAACGCCGGAATCTGACGAATTCTCCCGTCGTTGAGCCGCTCCGTTGTCGAGCGTAAACTCGGGAATATCAGGTAAACAAAGGATTCCAGAAGAATAAATTTGAGGCTACTTAAACGCATTTCAAACTCAATGGTCAACTTCGTCATTGTGTAGGGCATGATACCACAATATTATGCTTTTGAACAACTAGTGAATATTTGCAATTTTTATTGTATTTATTTATGAAGTATCGCCTTTAAACGTTATTGAAAAATTATCATCAATACATCTATTTCTTTAGATATTTATAGTGTTATACTGGGTTAATTTAAACACGTCTTAATGTCAACAATTTTCATATCAATAATGACAGCATGAAATAGTTTTATAAAATATTAAATTGTATTAGCAAAGTCCATAGCCTTTACCAGGAAAATTATCTGTTTTCATCCCAGGCCATATCGGTGTACGGTCATTACTTCAACATTGTTTAGTTTTATTGTTTGTCTGGATTTTCCTTTGTTGACTGTCTGTACTTCTAATGTATTATTCATTCCTTTTCAGTTGCCAAGCAGTCTGGCATTTTCCATATTCATCTCTTTATATTGAATTATCAACTTCACCACCTATTCTAGATTCCTTTCTTTTCACTCTGTTACCCTTATCCATTCCTTTTCTATACAGATGTGTTCATTTATTACATCCGTCACCCGACTCTTTAGTTCAGCTCATTGGCTAAAACCATTCTAACATTCCTTCATAATCCCTTTTGTCAGCTCATCTCTCTCCCATATTGGTTACTGTATTGGATTATTTGTTTTCCATTTTAATTGGGTGTATCTACATTCTTGTTTGTTCATTATTTGATGCAAATGTTTCTTCTGGCAAGGCATGAGCCATTTTGAGTTTGAAGAATAAAGTGCAGTGTACTACCAGAATTATTTGTATTCCGTTCGCCTCTGTTTGTCTCCCGCCCAGTTACACTTAAAGGGGGTTTCTTCAAAAGTTGCAATTGATCGCAAGTTGCAGTTGATCGAAACGCGCCAATCAAAATCATTGTTTCATGCGCGTTTTGTTAAATGCGCATACCACGCGCGAATGAAAATGCGCGTTACAATATTCGAAGTTGCAGTTGATTTGCAGTTGATTTTGAGCAACGCCCCCTTAGTATCTTCAAAGTTCAGTTATCTTCAAATATCTTCAATAACCTAAACTTATTATTATTATCAGTCATCAATATAAACACTTTATTCATTTATACTCCAGCATTTAGTTTACTTTACCGCCCTACATCGGTATCGTAATCTCGGTTGAGTTACCTCAGTAACCCAATACCTCTACAGCATTAGCTACGGATAGCTCTCTGACTCTGGGTGCTAATGCCCTTTCGTATCAAGCCATGAGTATATGGAGATGCCTCATTCTTTAACCGTCCCTTCGTGTGTACACCGGCGGCAGGGCCGCTGGATACGAAAGTGCATTTGCGCCGCTCTCTAGAATAGTTTTTAACATTTTGTTACATTGTCACTACTCCATGTCAAAAAATGTAAAAAACTATTCTCTAGACAGCTACGCTCTACCACAGCATAGCGCATAGGCACAGTATTGCAGTGAAATTCAACAATAAATGCAATGCTGGAGCAGCATCAATCGTTGTATGGAGGTGAGAGTTCAATAGAAACTGTTAAAAATCTCCTCCAAAGTGATGCCAGGATGCAGGATTTTCTGGAGTACAAACAGACAATGGTTGAGGTTTTTTGACCACTTCGCAATCACTTCGCAATCGTCAGCCAGCTTCTGTGATTCGTATCTCTACAGACCGTGCAATGGGGGAGAGAGACCTTGCGCACAAGACTAGGTTCGTAGTGTCGCGCCCTACAATTAGCACAGCACCGCGCCGCGCGAACAATCTCGCTCAATGCTTGCACGTTCTGTAATTCTCCGAATCACAGAAGCTGGCTCAGTGGCTGACTAATGCGAAGTGATTGCAAAGTGGTCAAAAAACCTTATCCATTCGACCTTTTACCTCGAGCCGGATGTTTATAACAGAAGTCATCAGTGTCCATTATTATCATAATGACTGTATCAACAACTTCAAATGACCGTGTCTGCTAGGCAAGAAAAAGCAACCAAACTTCAAATTCTGAGCGCTGGTAAGTCCCATTCCTTTTCTTTTATGGTGGGAAGGAAGCAGAAAAACTGCACCCAAGTTCCAAGGGGTATAAATTGGAGGAAAAACAAACGCAAACTAGAAATTTCGGGAGATTTAAAATATAAAAACGCCTTGCTTAGTTGCTACACGCAAGGTACTACTAGACTTTGGAGTAGTGACATTGTCAAAAAATGTCAAAAACTATTCCAGAGAGCTATCCTCAGTAAGGGGTGGAAGAGAAATTCGAAAGAGGAAGAACAAAAGAATGAGGAAGAACTTCTTTCAGCCAGTTAGGAAGAGAAAGAAGAGAAAAGTCAAACAAAGACTGAAAAAGTGAAACTAAGAGGATGGGAGAAGTCAAGAGAAGTTTTTCTCACTTACCCTTCAACCAGTCAACAACGTCGGATATGTCAAATATTTCACCTTCCTGAAAATACAGATCCGCGACTTTTCGCCGACTTTATGAGACTTGACTTGGCGATAGCGATAGGAAGTCGATTAGCCCAATCGCCCAATTTTGACCTGCATACATACACAAAGCACGTGTTAATCGGTTGCCTCCGCTATTGAGTTGTGGAGGCGCCGAATTGACTTCGGGGATTCCCGAATTTATAGTCTGTTTTCAGATATTGAAAACGACTTACTAAGAAATATAATAAATATAATAAAAACTTGCCCAGTTGATATAACATCTTGCAAATTATTACTTTAAAACTATCTAAGGAGTAAGAAATTTAGAAGTGACCGTTTTTAGTATAATGTTAGAGTTTCTGAAAAATTTAACAGTCATGAAGAATTGTACAAAGGCTAAATCACTTTTATCGATGGTTGGTTTTGCGCCAATTTTGGCTCCGAGTTAAATGCCACTTCCGCCGGGG
>BQKZ01005685.1:21274-32162 GCA_036244855.1 Temnopleurus reevesii | reverse complement strand
AGCTGGTGAAAATTTTAATGATTCAGCACAATATTCCTAAATGAATATCATAATTTTATTAAAATCATTTTCATATGTGTATCCAATAGCTTCTTACTCAGCTGAACAATCATAACACAGACATATATATGTATTTAAAATAAATGTGTAGCTGGTGAAAATTTTAATGATTCAGCACAATATTCCTAAATGAATATCATAATTTTATTAAAATCATTTTCATATGTGTATTCAATAGCTTCTTACTCAGCTGAGCAATCATAACACAGACACATATATGTATTTAAAAAAAAATGTGTAGCAGGTGAAAATTTTAAATGATTCAGCGCAGTATTCCTGGATGAATATTATAATTTTGATTAAAATAATTTTCACCAATAGCTTCTTACTCTGCTTAATAGCAATCACAATACAGACACATATATATTATGTATTTTTAAAAATGTGTAGCTGGTGAAAATTTTAATGATTCAGCACAATATTCCTGGATGAATATTATAATTTGATTAAAATTATTTTCATATACCCAATAGCTTCTTACTCTGCTTAGCAATCACAACACAGACACATATGTATTTTTAAAAATGTGTAGCTGGTGAAAATTTTAATGATTCAGCACAATATTCCTCGATGAATATTATAATTTGATTAGAATCATTGATGCACAGCTTGCCATCCATTATTGAACCAATCACTGCTAACCTTGACAAACAATAGGCGGACTGATTGGCTTGACTTTTGTGCCACAGCTCACGTAGCGTAGCTCGAGTTTATTTGCACCCGTCCCTTTATATCATTTTTATAATTAGACGAACCTAAAGGCCAACGTTGATGAATGCCTGCGAGACATGCATTATTAGAGTCTGTTTGCACTGTACACAATATGAATTTATCATAATTAGAAATGTCAGAACATCTCTTCCCGTTTACTAGAGCACCCCAGACATTTATAACGCTTGATAGAGTAAACTCAGCATGCGTTTTCTTGCACTTCTTTTGGGCTATTTAGTTTTTCCCAATCAATTTTTGTGTAAACATGAGGAAAAGCAGAACATAAATTATAATTGTGATATTTTCTCTATATTTAAAAGAAAGATAAATTAATTTTTTTTGTAAAGGTAGGAAGTCTTGTTGATTTTCTGATTCTTGCAATGCAATATACAAACTTTGACTTGCTTGAAATCATTATTACCTAATGCATAATTTATGTTTTATTTATTAATTTGTATGTTTATTATTAACCTGAAAAGTGAAATTTGGGATATGATCTGAATATAGCATCAAGAATGAAATATAAAAGAATGAATGACAAATGGAAGTACAATTATATTGAAACATGCTCTCATTATGTGAATTTAAGACATTGAGTTTAGATGCGAAATAGAGTCTTAAATTACTATATCATTGCATTGCATTGTGTGAACAATGAATTTAGATTTTACACTTACCTAGGGTTAATTAGTTTTAGCATGTTCAGCAAATTTCAAATTTGAAATCATGCTATTTGTTTTATTATCCATTGAATTTTCTTTGTATTTTTCTGATTTACCTTTGTTGTTGTATCTTTTTCCTTGCATTTTCATCATTTGATTTCTATCTATGCATTGATTTGCTTGCTTTCTGTGTGGCCTGGCAGATGGACCATCAAAGAAAACACAATGAAAATCAACATCATACGAATCAAACAACGGCAGTCTTACGTTCTCAACTCGATGCTCGGTAAATGCATGTGTGCCAGCTTTTGTGTTGTTGATCTTTTGTTTTTAGAATCGACTGAAGGGCAATTCCACATGAGAGACAGCCTGCATTATTTCAAGAAAATGCCTCTCATGTCTCTTATCCAAAGTTGATATTTCAAGTTAGCCATTCAAAGTAATTGTCACACAAGTCATGCCAAAGAAAATTATATCTTATATCTTATATTGTCATTCTTCATTTCTTGCTGCATTTTATGCTCGTCGGCAGTTTTCCCCTTTCCTATGAGCTGGCATTTACCTTCTAAAAATGTACTGCTTTCCTACCAAGCTGACAAGCAGAAAATTTTAGTGAAATCAAAATTGAATTGATTTGAATTGAATTTATTCCTTGTTCATAGACATAATCAATACAAAATAACATGACAAAGTGACCATATTTTGAAAGGATGGTGAAATATTTAGAATGATAAGGTTCTCAAATCACATTTAAAAATTTTAGCTGTGACAGTTTCAGTGTTAAGGTTCTGACATCTTCCTCAGGCTATCATGAGTGAATGTTAGTTGCCAATTTAGCGATCACTAATGACCAGGACTATGTCAGGAGAATTTGTTAGATGTTTTGGATCAACACCTACACATCAGCAATTGCTGAAGCAGCACTCGAGGCAATCACAGAATTTGGAACTAACAGTAGTTTGCAAAAGTTTTAGGACGGTGTCAGAATGTAGACACTGAATCTGTCACTGGTAAATATTTTTGTTGTGACTTGAGAACTTTATTGAGGTCAAAATGCTGTTATTATCCATGTGGAATTGTTCTGAGGAGTTATTTGATTTAAAGTTGTTTTTTTTTTACTATGAGTATTCTTTAGAAGTTTTGATTTTTTTTGTTTTGCATGCAGTTGTGTTAGATATTGACTAGAAAATACTTCTTTGAGCGTTGACTAGATCTATGATATCTAGGTATATATTCTTTTCTTTCTTTCTATTTTTAGATGAACAGTAGAAAGTGCCAATCTTCTTTATCACTTTCAACCCCTGCAGTTTTATAATTTTGATTGTAAATTCTTGGATTTTGCATTTATTACTGGATAAGCTGAATATTTGTAAGGGTTTTCTTTTTGATAATTTTGTAACCAGGGATTTGCTTTTATTATATTTTATTTATTATAATTTTCAGAGAATTGTGGATGATGATCTATTAAATTGTGAATATGATAGCCTGCTAACATTAAAATTCTGTGAATTTGCTAAAATCTATAATATGCTAAATATGTTAGCCTTTACAATATTTAACCTTTGAATTTCATGTATCAATAAGGTTGGGACATTTAGAATTGGAATTTTTACAAAATTCACTCAGCAGAAATATAGAGATAAACCAAATGCTCATCAACTAACTAGATTAAAAGTTATGCTCCTGTTGCAAGATATTTATTACATTGTCAATTTCATTTTCAGGTTGGGTGAAGTCCGAGATGTTTTGATGGATCTGAGAAACAGAATAACCACAGAGGAGACTGAAAGAAGACAACAGGAACAGAAT
The DNA here is from genome assembly GCA_036244855.1 of Temnopleurus reevesii. Lineage (NCBI taxonomy): Eukaryota > Metazoa > Echinodermata > Echinoidea > Temnopleuroida > Temnopleuridae > Temnopleurus > Temnopleurus reevesii. The sequence continues at coordinate 28,920 of BQKZ01005685.1, read as the reverse complement.
CATGTGATCAAGTAAGAATAAACATTATTTTGATTGCTTAATATTCATCTTTTTAAGTACTTTTTGATCAGTACTCGAATCTTATGTGTCTTGAGTTGATTATGATCATTATTTTGCTGATTCAGATCAATGTCAGTTTTGATTCTGATCAGTTTCTGAGTTGATTCTGATCATTATATCTGACCAACACCCCGCTTGTTGCAAGCACAGCTGCAAAAAGTAAGCCGAAAGGGACATGAGTCGATGCACGCGTTGGACGTGGTACAGAGAGAGCGAGAGGTTGAAGATCTGTATGGAATAGATTGATTCAAATTCTGATTCATGTGTCATCAACATTGACCTTTCAGAGTCAACGATCTGCAAGCACAGCTGCACGAAGTGAGCCGGAAACGAGACGAGTCGATGCACGCGTTGGACGTTGTCCAGAGAGAGCGAGAGCACGCAGCGGATAACGAGAGACTGAAGATGCACGGTAAGATCGCGGAGATCGCTGAGGAGGTCAGTAAGAAGATCCTGTCCAAAGAGATAAGACTCAGGGAGGAGGCCCAGCAGAAGTTCTCCAATATTGAAAAGGTAAGGATAGAAAGATAGACCATTGAATCAAAAAGTTTGTGATCTTGCAGTCAATTCCTTGCATTGCTATTGCAGGTTCATGGGGTTGATATCCATCGTGATACTAATTTCCTTTACAAGATATGTCCTAATTTAACCAAAATACAAATGACTTTAAGGAGGCTCGACTTTAAGAACGACTGGTATCAGTTCTTGTGCTTAATCCTTGTAAGATTTTCAGTCATAATACACAAGACCTAACATTCTTGAAGTTTGTTCTTACCTGGGACTAGGCTGCTGTCACTCTGTTTGTTTTAGCAAATGCACCCAAACAGGCTTTGAATATGGTGATGTGGTAAAAATAATTATCCACTGGTTTGAGACGTTATAGATTGACAACTGGATAAAGAATGATGCAGACTTTCTCATCATTAAAACTTCAAAGGAAAAGATATGATTTTGACCATTCCAAACTCAAGTTTTTGTGTAATTTTTCATTATGATTTAACAACACGTTCCTTTGGGAATTATTCCTCCCTCTTTTTAATTAGTATCATCGTCTTTTCCATTTTAAAATATAAGGACGTCTGATAATCATTAAAATGTTTGCTTTTATCCCTAGTACCTCCATGCTGAACAAGCGGCCCGTATTGCTCATGAGCAAGCTATGAGAGAAGAGAACGAAAAACGATGGGCAGCTCTGCAGAAACTCACAGAAGAAGAAGTGCTTCACGTACGGGAAGGTCAAAAGGTTAGTTTATGCACCTTTTTTTATTCCTAGTAAATTAATACTGAACAAGCAGTTGTATTGCTCATGAGCAAGCAGTGAGAGAGAGGTGAATGAGAAGAGGTGGGCAGCCCTGCAGAAACTCACAGAAGAAGAAGTGCTTCATGTCCGGGAAGGTCAAAAGGTCAGTTTATGCATGAATATAGTTTCCTTTTTAAACCAATTTGTTAATGAAATTTTCTAGTACTGCAGCTTGAATTTGTAGCGCAGCATAAGCATCATGGGCTGTTGGAGAACAAAATAAATAAACCTCTTTCTTCTATCACCCTTTGGATGAATTTAACATCTTTGTCTTGATAGTCCCACATATTTGGACAGTTTGAACTTGATCACTTGAGCAATCTGATGGCATAATACAGCGCTGGGCTCAATTTCTGAAAACTGTGTTATCTGTTATATTAACAAAAATATGTTAATTGTCACAACAAGTAAAAATTACAACAAGCCATAGGTTAATATTTGCGCGGTATCTGCATTGCTCGCATGAGGTAAAAAGAGACCTCTACGCAACTACCACCAAGCAGTATGCGCGCAATTGAAGTTTCTTATGACATCGTTTTTTTCTTAACATAGGAGATAACACAGTTTTCAGAATTTGGGCTCAGGTCTTGTAGTTCTGGCACTGATATGGTAACCCAAAGGTTGTGTTTCCGAAACCCACCTGGAGGCTGTGATTTTTGTCCACATCACTTCTGCAGATAGCTTCACACTACATTCACTGTGAGCAAAAGGGACACAAGTATTGGGACAGAGTACAAAACTTAATTAAAACTTTCATAATTACATGAAGTAGCTTGTTTTCATTCATTGAACAGGTGCAACACCTATTCAGTATTTCACAGCAAAATGATAGGGATGGTAACTTCTTGTGTGCATCTAGCTATTGCGAATTCCTCAATGGAAATTGTTTACTTTGTCCAAATTCTTAGTCGCTTCTACTTACAGTGATTGATTTAAAAAAAAACTTTCTTGAGAATATGAGTGATCCAGAAAAGGGCTTAGCCATCCAAACCATCTCACTATCTTCAGGAGAACTGATTTTGTTTTGATTGATTTGTTTTACTCCTCAGCTTGATAGGCATAAGAACACAGGTGGCATCACTAAAGTGAATGACACGATGGAGAAGATGGAGAGACAGGCGGCTGAAACCAGGAAACAGCTGGAACAAGTTATGAAAGCTGAAATCAAGACTAGGTAATACATCTTGCTTTCTTCTATCAGTTGATGCAAAATAATGTCAATAAATCTATAGATTTTAGTTTTAGCTTATTGCGCATGTTTGAATATCGCCAATTGTTTCATGCCTGTTTCATACAACTTATAATATTACTCTATTTTTCATAGAGATTGTGTATAAATTATAATTTTTTTTCAAACTTCAGAATTGTGTGAGTTATATAATGTGCATTAGTTTCACTTGGTGTTTCCTCTTTGGCTTTTGACCATCGCCAAACCCTGGAACCAAGTTGATTATGTACTGAGAAGTTGATAAATAAGAAATTGTGTCTCTTAGTGGTAAGCACTCTAGTATTTCAAGCATAGGGTCGCAAGTTCAAATCGCTCCCACTGTATCAATTTCCATATGTAATATATTGGTCCACACTGCTGCACTCTACCCAGGGGGAAAATAGATGCCAACCTTTAAACCATATTCTTTACCTGTAACACTTATTAAACAGTATCAAGGTCTACGGATTTTCTATTCAGAGCTTGAAAACACAGTTGTGTATCCACCTTTCTACCTGGACAGTAAAATAGTAATATATTAGCAAACTTGTTTCCATGTTTACCACACACAATGCTGTAAGAATGTTTGCAGATAAGAAAACAAAGATTTCTGAGGAAACACATGTGATGCATGATCGCATTGATGGGTTGTAAATTTTATTGTGACTATATGTGACTGAGTACTCCCTTTTGATGTGATTGAAAGAGGAAAGATAAAGTAAGGAATTTGTATTTTGGTGTCATGATATTTGCAGCGGCAACAATTGCTCCTCCAAAAACCTACACAGTTGGCTGAATGTCAAACTTAATACCAAACCTAATCCTAATCCATTCTATATAATCATTATTGTTATTATTTGTTGATATATTGTATATGTTGTTTGCTTTTCAGACAAAGTCAAGACAAGCAGATCGAGGGCAAGATTGAGGACGTCCAAGAGAAACTTGGTGTAGCCATCTCAACTCTACAACAAGCTATAGGAGGCATCAATGAACAAGTCACATCCTCTTCCAATGTGGTAAGTACTACTTCCTCATACCTGCTAAATGATTTGTCTCCAGACTAAGTCGAGACAAGCAGATGGAGGGTAAAATAGAGAATGTTCAGGAGAAACTAGGTGTGGCTATATCATCCCTACAGCAAGCTATAGGAGGAATCAATGAACAATTCACATCTTTTTCCAATGTGGTATGTACTGCCGCTGTGGATACTGCATTCTTGCTAAATAGAATATGTATGTTTTGTCTCTTACTTTGATTACAGAGGTGCCAACTGTTCGATAAAAAGGAATGAAGTATGTATTCATATGAAATTGAAGGATTTCATTTCAAGTGAATTGCTGAGAAAGCGACCATTGTTGCCATGGTCACTACAACTTTTGTTCAGCTTTTGCGTTATTCACATTTTAATTTTTGCCTCATGTATATTCCAGAATGTTTGGCAACCCTGTTATAAGGGGGTCTCAAAATCAATGAAAGTCCACAGTTATTTAAAACAGAAACTACACCATTTTATATATATATATATGTCGTCTTGTTTCCTTGGACGCCCATTATTATTAGATGTTATTGATATCATAGGGAATAAAATCTGAGAACTCATAAAACATGATTTGCATGTGACCCCTTTGTTCATCAAGTTGAAAATTGTAGAACGCTGTTTTTTTTTTATCTGGGAAAGCTCCAAAGGTGCATGAAATGTTGTGAGATATGTCGGGGTATGGAAAGCATAAAATGGACTTCAGCGTTCTAGCTCAAAGATGGCCTTTTACAAATTGTCATCTGCTTCAACCTTTTTAAGTAATGATTGTTTAAATTTGTTGAATTCTTGTCTTAATCAAATTCAAGTCATTGATGTAGTAGGAAATATAGATGAATTCTTTATTTGCTCTTTATTTCTATTTATCAACCATAACGTCAAGATAAGATGTCAGCTGCCCTAGAAGAAGCTAAAGCAGGACAGCTCGAGCATTGACTGATCTCGATGCTAGGGTTGCTACACTCTTGGGTAGCAGATCCAAATAGATAATAATCTATGCTCCCTATTTCTTTCAATCTCTCCTAGAGTCAAGATAAGATGTCAGCTGCCCTAGAAGAAGCTAAAGCATGACAGCTCAGAGCATTGACTGATCTCAACGCCAGGGATGCTGCAGTCCTGGGTAGCAGATCCAAGTAGATAATAATCTATGCTCCCTATTTCTTTCAATCTCTCATAGAGTCAAGATAAGATGTCAGCTGCCGTAGAAGAGACAAAGCAATAACATTTAACGGCTTTGAATCATCTGTAAGCAAGGGTCACTTCACCTGTGGGTCGCAGATCTATATATATTATATTCTCCACATGTTATTGATCTCTTTTAGAGTCAAGATAAGATGTTGGCTGCTCTAGGAGAAGCTAAACAAGGACAGCTGAGAGCTCTTACTGATCTCGATGCAAGAGTATAAGATTTAAATATGTTCCTTTTTTTTCTATTAATCTTTCATAGAGTCAAGATAAGATGTCAGCTGCCCTAGAGGAGGCTAAATCAGGACAACTAAGAGCTTTAACTGATCTTGATGCGAGGGTTGCTACATTGCAGGGTAAAATGACAACCCAGGAGGAGACTCTCGAAGACAGGATTCTAGCGGTAAGCTCATTCATTTATCTTCTCTAATATTTTGTAGGAAAAAATGGGGTGATGACGTATAGTACCTACATTTTTAGAAAGATATGCATGATTTCTGGCATAACATATGACCAAAGGTTGCCAATTTGCATGAAAATTCACTGTTCAATTATATCCTTCAAATAAACATAACTGTCTTATTTATTGTCTGATTTGGGGAAAGCTTTTTTTCCCCTCTTTCTCAGTTTTTTTTTCTTTTATCATATTTATTTTTGCTTTTAATCAATCCAGTAGCTGAGGGACATTTTATCAAATGTGCAATTCCATAAATTGATCATTTTTTTGTATGTCTGACTTCAATTTGTTGAAATTTTTTCACTCTTTGAACCCTAATAATTACACCTCATTTACTAATCAGATATAAATGATGAAAACTATTTCAGGAAGATTCCATACCTAGGGGGATCGAACGTATACATTTCATGAAATTGTCCCAATTAATCCTACTATTCAAATAAAAATCAATCACATGCCTTTACATTTCATGGACAATATGTATTGTTTTAAAAGGAAGTATTCTTCTTTGGTGCCAGCAAATATATTGATGTCTGTCACTGATACAATATTCTTTCTTTTTCATTACAGGCTGTAGAAGAAGCACTGGGTGACCAGGTAAATAATCCAAAACCTTTCTTAGATAATTATAATTTCTTTTAAGTTTAAATCTTTGTAGCTAATAATGTTTGTAAGTAGAAAATGTTTTTTTTTCATGTTCACATTTAACAATGAAAGGAAGATGTGTGATATTTCAATGAGAAGTGAGCTTTCTTTTCTTTTATGCTTTTCCAAAGGTTAAAATCTATTCCTTGAAATATGTTTATGAGGTTTCTCTTTTACTTGGCATAATTGAAATTTAGATTGATTTTTAATTTTTTTTTGAATGAATGTTTATAAAAAAGTATTTTGGCTTGAATCATATCTGATTGAATGAATTATGGCAATATTGATCCCAAATTTATGATTGCATTTTTATATATCCATCTATTTCTAGACTGTGAGTTTTTGACCCAAGAGATATATTTACTGTGAGACGATTATGTATATTGATAATTATTTTTATCTTGAAAATAATTCATATTTTGTTCTATTCTCATTTGTTTTATTCCGTACAGAGCCAGAAGGTGAGTTCAACATTCGTAGAAATGATAATGAAAATTAAATATTACTTCTAGATGTATTTAATAGGACATCAAGGGAATGCAAATAAAAGCATGAGAACCCCTTTAATCCATGGGCTGAATCCCCATCTAGAAATGTAGCTAAATACTTCAAGAGGACCAAATATTTAAGAGCTTCATATCTACGTTCAATGTAATCTCCTATGTCTGTGCGTTGTTGTTAAATCTGTATATGTCTTTTTTAAAGTGATTTTTGATTGATTTTTAAGTGGAAGAATATAAAAGTCTGAATACAAACATAGGAGCTCATTTGAGTGTTTTTGTAATAATCTGTACTTGCAAGGAAACTGATTGTAAAATTTGCCTCCCTTTCGAAATCACTAAAAGCATTATTTCACCGAGCTCATATTGATTTGTCTTTGATAGATGTTTGAATGCTGTTTAACATGATACACATCAGATTGCCCAAAATGTATACATAGTCATTGTATACATCAATGTATACATAATTTTAAAAAGAGCTGTAGCATCCTCATAGCAAGTATTCTTCCCAGCAGAAAGACCTTTACTCACAATGTACATTTGGAAGAAGTTTGATCATTTTACTATACCTGAAAAATTGTAATCATATTACTAGCATGAAACCAAAACAACTTTGAGAACCTGACTTTCTCAAAAATGAAAACAAAAGTGCATGTGCACAACTGATAAGTCACTTTGCAGGAAATAAAATGTCAGGAGAGTGAGAGCAATGCTCTCCCAAAGCCCCCCTGAAATGCCTTTTTTGGAGGGGGAATGATTTATGAAGCCCCTTGTAATCCCAATTTTATGTGATGTAGCCCCATAGCTATTGATAGCTTCCTTGCAAATTATGGATGAATATGCAGTCTACTATGTCACTTCAATCACTCTATGGTGACGTCATTTTTTTCTTCAGGCAACAAACAATGCCATCGAAGCACACACTGAAAATCTGGAGAAGATCAACGACTGGCAAGATTCGGCTGATAAGAAGCTTGTCCAGGTGAAGGAACGCATGGATGAACTCGGACCGGAGATCAGAGAGATGAATAGAACGAATGAAACGTTGCAAGAAGATATGAAGGGATTAGTGGATACAGAAGCTAAGGACAGGTGAGATTCATTAGTTATAATTCTGTGATAAACTAGGTGTAATATAGAAATATACAATGACTCTCGAGGTTCTGGTTAAAACTATTCGCACGAATGATCATCGGATAGTAACATACTCCCGAGGGCCAACGGCCCGAGGGAGAATGATACTATCTGATGTT